>DWNJ01002603.1:0-10382 GCA_018250275.1 Udranomia eurus
CGGACACTGATTGTGATATGTATATTTAGCGCGCAGCCATTGTCTTCGATCACGACCGGCGTGTATGTGGAATGAAAATGAGGATACGCAGCGAATTCGTTTAATTCGCTGAGCTTATCGTGTAATCAGTGCGAGATATGCGGACTAGCTGGTGAGATGATAAAGTTTCGGTACAAGCGCAAGGAGGCGAGCGATGGAGGCAGCAAGAGCGGGACGGCGATACAGAAGCAGAAGATCGAAGGTCTGAGGGACAGGGAGCTGCTACCTCCGAAGGACATGATGCTGGTCGGCTCGCTGGCCGGTGTCCGGCACAACACGCTGCCACGGTCCCGCCCGCCCTCCGCAGCTCGTAGGGAACCGCCTGAAAATCTACTGAGTCAAACTACTCTAACACTTTTCAGAGTAAGTTTTTATCTAACTAGCTTCCATCCGCGACTTTATTCGTTTGAATTAACTTAAATTATTTAATTAAGTTATACGTGTCTTGTATCATAATAAAGCTATTATCTTTTCGTGAGACGAAGGTCCATGTCCACATGGTCAGATTTAGTAACATTGCGCGAAAACAAGTGCATTACACACTCTATAAATAATGTTTACCCTTATGGGTCATATAAAATGTAAATCTACTTAAATATACGTTTAATTACTCCCAGATATACACTTCACATTGTAAATCGACTGAATACTTTACGGTGCTAATCTGTCGTTAAAGTTGTTTACAATGCCTCATCATTATGTAAAGGAAAGCTTTATTCATTATGTAAAATAAAGTTGAAAGCCTGCCTACCAATTAGCTAATTTTCTTGCATTAAGCAGGATTTTATGCGAATCGTGACATAATCGCTAGTTGATCGTGTGATCAGAATTAACTTGTAACTCACTGCCTATCTAATTGTAAAACATTGTAATCAACTATTATATTATTTATTAAGTACACAAAAGGTTCAGTCAAGAATCGCTTTCAGAAACATAATTCGTGTTAAAAATATATATATCTCTTACAAAAGTTACATTTTGAAAGCGACTATTTTGCAGGTTAAACTTGGAAAATAAATTGTGATGCATTGTTTATCATTGTCCCTCTAAAAGCCCATTGTGTGGACGTTTAAAGGGCAATTTGTCCTAGGAATGTTTAAAACAAGACAGAAGTATAGTCAATCGGAGCCCGCCCGCTGCTGTAACTCGCGTCTTGAATAAACTATTGTTTCCTATAGAAATGAGACAATGAATACATATTGGTTGGTAATTTCCATTTGAGTTCTAAGCACGTGCGACGCGTGTAATAAAACTTTTATAACCTCGCTTTGTATTAAAATTATATCGTAGTTTATTATAATAAGAAAATATTGTTTGCACATAAGAAAGCAAGCGAAGTTAGTTAACTCCATAGGTCTTGTGAGATTGTGTGAAAATTGTACGGAAAGAAAATTGTGTGATCGCAAATAGGTGCAAGAACAGGTACCAGGCAATCAGAAATCACGAGTAGCAGGCGCTAGCTCGCTGGGAGCGTTCACCGCACCATTCTCACGCAACAATGGCCGTCGATAGTCGCGACTCCAGAGTTCTCACATCACCCGGTTCGCTTGTGCCACTAGTGTCATATAACGTGTGATGCATTAGTTCCGTTGCTTTAATTATCTTGATTGATAACGTGCGATGGATATGCAAGTTTACTAGTCTTAGGCTAGATTTACGACGGCGTCCCCATACAAATGAATTACTTATTACCGTACGATATATTAAATTTGTCGTATGTTATGATGCACTGTTTAGTCAAACCTTTAAAACGCAATACATTTAAAATAATTTTTTTTTTTTAAAAAACGACGTTTACTATGTCATTGAAAAAGGATAAAATAATTAATAAACCCCCGACTTAAATAATTTATGTGACGAGAGATAATAACGTAAAAAGCTTTCACATAAGTTGATTATATCTCTCACATATTCGCACATATGTAGATGTGGCAGTAACATGCAACTCCCTATGAACTTAATAAGAAACACATGAAAATCCGTCGAGGGCTGCCATTAAATGAACTAGTTTGGTCGTTTTATACTAACGTGAATATTGTGTAGATATTTTATCGCTATGCTTATTTATATTTATGTTGAAATTTAAAATATTGATGGCAGTCGTTACGAATGTACACATTAAATTTATGATAGTTCTTTGTTCAATAAAACCAAGAATTAACCAAATTAATAATGACTTTTTCATACGTAAAGGTTGTACCTACAAAAAACGTATTCATATGATGAGAATTTATGAGAGTACTTTCTACAATGAAACTTTTAGGGGATAACCAAACTAAATGATGATTTATAACAACGTTTTCGTATGTTACAAAGGTTGCATGTAACATGTATGTGGATGTAACGGAAGACGGCGCAAGCTGCGTCCGTCGATGCACCGGATAGCGCGCACCGCTCGCTCACATAGATTGCTCATTATAAAATATTGACAACGCTTTTTAACCATCTTCAATGATAGCCGAAGCAAACCACTAGGGTTGTCACAAATGGTTTAAGTTCAGGGTTGTCAAAAGGTTTTGTTAAGAAATGGTTAGCACAAAAGCGGTCCGTAGCTTCTTACTGTTTTCTTCATAATATTTTGTTTTATCGACCATGCTCAGAAACTGAATGATAAGGAATTTAAAGTGTCACTGATATATACAAAATTATGCTAAATATCCATTAAATGTATCTCAATGTGGCCGTAAGCTGCTGAAATAATTAAGATTAACGATTTAATAGTGATATGAATAATATATTATTGTTATTTATATTTATTATAAGTCATTAATAATAAATATAAATAAATAGTATGCTTCTTTATCATAATCTTCATGAGTAAGTTAACGAGCGCGAACACAACGTTAATGGAGCTTTTAAGCTTTATCATAACAAGTTCACTTCCGCAACTTTGTTTGCATGGACTTAAAGCTATGCATAAATGATACAGGCAATTTCTAACAGGAGAATTAAAGATCATGATCCGAGTACGTAATTTCAATAAATATAACTTTACATTTTAGCTAACCATGTAGCGAACATAAAAACAAATAAGATTATAGGCTTCGACATAATAGTAATTAGTTTGGATCTTCCTAGCATTATCTTAAAACTTACCTTAAAACACCAAATTACTGTACATTAGTACTATCGTAATTAGTCACCGACATACAATATTCATACATAGTAATAGGTCACAACCAATCATAACTCTCGACTTACGTAGTATCGAACTAATGATATCCGAAACATAGGACTCGATGGTATTGTATTATTTTAGTCACCGCGCCAGTATACTTTGATCTCGGTCACAATACTTGGGAGTATTACGAAACAGCCTGTACTTACTACAACGTACAGACTTTTACGTCGCTCGCCGCGTGGCTGGGTCACGGCTCGCTCGTGACCTATCATACTCGTGCTATACTGGTTTTGTTCCAACAGTCGGCCCGTTAGCCACTTAGTGATATTCAAACTTACGCCCAGGCGAGCAAAACTTGATATTGCGTGCCCAATAGTCTTATTAAGTCGATTTATGATTACAGCTTTCGTCGAGGACCGGATTTGTCTTTAATTTTTCCTCGAGCACCTTTCCCCGAAACAAACTTTAAAACATCTGCGAAACGATGAAACGAAATCGCTGTCCTAATTCTCGCTCACTTTAGTCATCCATTGGTCCGATAGCAAAGAGAAAGGACGTTTACGATTTCCTTGTACGGGCTAACTACTTGCACTTTATTTTAAAAGCCGATAGTTAATGAATGAAAGTAACAGTACCTACCTATTTACAGTGCCTGCTTACTAGATTTTCTACTCGATATATTAATGCTTATACAGAAGAAAACTTAACTGTTTAAATTGTAAAGTACGATGTCCTGATCGGATACATTGGGAATTTTATATTGCATTTTATACGACATTCGCCAGCTGCGTCACTCTTCGTTAAGTCCCATGGATCAAAATTACTTATAACATATATTTTATCTTTACTTTCAGGAACTGTTCGCCCAGTTACAATGGTCTGCAGAGCGAGCACCAGCTGCGGATGGCCTCCGGCGGGCACTTGGCGGGAACGGCGCTCGCTTCCAACTGGGCTGCATGGCCGACGCCAGCGAATGCTTCGAGCACCTTCTGCTGAGGGTCCACGCTCATGTCGCTGCTGGTACTGGGGACAAACGCGACGACGACGCGTGCAGAGCACCCCATTGCGTCCCCCATCGCAAGTTCGCCATGATGCTCGTTGAGCAGTCCGTCTGTGGTGCTTGTCAAGCCACATCTGAACCACTGCCCTTCACTCAGGTACAGCATAAGGTTTTCTTATTAATAATAGACAAACTAAGTATTCGACTTTAATTAAGCGGCGGCTATTGCCGCTTAATTAAAGTCAATGGCTAGTGTGTCGGTTCGGGTTCGATCCTCACTCCCCCATTGCACTATTGATGTAAACCCACTACTAACACAAGCCTTTGAGCATAGCTGTAGGGGTTAAAAAAATTACTAGTATGTAATGTCACATGTTAGAATAAAAAAAATGCTTGATTAATGTTATGGAGTTCAAAGTTTTAATGTTAATATCAAATTTTAATAAGTGTGTTTTGACAATACAGATGGTGCACTATGTATCAGCAACGGCTTTAACGGCTCAGGCAGCTCTGGGGGAACAAGGCGATAGTTTCGGATTATTGCTGCGGAAAGCAGGAGGAATGGGCGACATCAGAGATTGTCCGGTAATTATACACCTACCTACTCATATACTTACAATAAAATATACTAATAAAATATATATATATTGATTGTACGCAGTAGCTATATCTTATTCTTCTTTTTCTTTGCAGAATGCATGCGGTGCAAAAATACAGATTTGCCGAACTTTAATGAATCGCCCTGAAGTGGTCTCTATTGGGATGGTTTGGGACTCCGAACGACCTTCAGCTGAACACGTAGCAGCTGTATACGCAGCCCTGGGAACTGAGCTGCGCCCCACCGATGCTTTCCACGCGTGCATAGACCACGCTTGGGCGGCCCGGGCTACTCACCGTCTCGTCGGTCTCGTTACATACTATGGAAAACATTACTCGACATTCTTCTTCCATAGTAAATTACGCTTATGGATATATTTCGATGACGCAGACGTCAAAGAAATTGGGCCTGAATGGTCTCACGTGGTAGAAAAATGCAGAAGAGGGAGATTCCAACCTCTGTTGCTACTATATGCGGCAGTTGATGGCACGCCATGTGACACACGCCATGCTCCTAAGGATGTTGTGCCATTCCCTGCACCTGAACACAGACGTGCAGTAACTCCTGCGCCTGAACGTCCTAATGCAAGTTTTGCGAGACGAGCTGTTACACCGGGCCCTGATAACGAAAATGACTACCTCAGTAGAAAAGCCGTCGAGAACATGTTAGAAGTACAAGCAAGTCGTCGAGCTCAATTAGCCCGCAGTCTAAGTGCCAGCTCAGCATCTGATACACAAGAACGACCAAGAGCACGGAGGGATTCAGGGAATTGGAGCGGGGATCGTAATAGTGCATCATCTGGATCCTCTTCTACAGTAGAAAGTCCTTACATGTATCCACGTGGTAGAGGACCGGGAAGCGTACCTGGTAGTCCAACTCGCAAAGGAGAATTGTCTAGTGGTGGGTCGTGTGACGCAGGATATGATTCCTATTCTTTATCCTCAACAGATAGTCTGCCGCTGCAACAAGGTCTCCGACATAATTTGCAGTTGGCACAGATCCCAGAATTAACCACTCGAGGGGACTGTGAAGCTCTATGCTTGGAAGCAGACAGGCTCCTTGAAAAGTCTCGTCATGCAGAGGATGCTGCTGATTATGAAACAGCACTTGTATTATGCGATGCAGCTGCATCAAAAGCTCGTGCTGCAATGGATGCACCGTATAATAACCCTCATACGATGACTTTTGCAAGAATGAAGCATAACACTTGTGTAATGAGAGCTCGTAGCCTTCAGAGACGTATGGCTGGAAATAGAATAGCTGAAATTCCTCAAACTGTACCTGTGAGAAACACTAAAGGTGGTCTCGAAAACACTACAATCGAAATTTATGCAACCTTACCGAAGAAAAAGGGATCTTCTAAAAAATCACCTAAAACTACTGATGATGATATTGATAATATACCTCGTGAACGTCCTCCGAGACATAAGTCTCGGGAAGAAGAAAAAGTCAGAGATAAACGTTCAAGAAGTGAAGATCGTGTACGTGCTCGAAAAGAGGTACCAGTAGCTACGGAGAAAAAAGAAGAACCTGTTGAAGACAAAAAAGCTAACAAAAAACAGCATAAAATTCGTAGAAAATTGCTAATGGGAGGATTAATACGGCGGAAAAATAGGTCTATGCCAGACCTAACCGAAGGAGCTGATGCAAATAATGACAAAAACAACAAAGACAAACGAGTATCTTCTATTGATGATGCCGAAGTTGGTCGAAGAAAAAGTGAAGACAAGACTAATTTGAGTGGATACTTATCTGAAGGCCACTTAGAATATACGGTGCCAAGTGGAACGAATCCGAATCTTGAGAGAAGTAAGCTGATGAGAAAAAGCTTTCATGGGAGCGCCGGTAAAATGTTGACCGCAGCAAAGGTGCCTCCGCCGCCGCCGCTCCGAACGACTTCTCAGCTTAGCGGGCCTAAGTTCGAACCAGAAGCAGTCGAGCACGGAATATCCATGCGACCACAACAGCCGTTACCTGCTACTCGTAATGAATACGGTTATGCACAGGATAATGAAGAAGACGGTGGATTTTCCGAACAATATGGCGACGAACCTCAATCTTTACCGTTCTTGCCATCATACGACGGGGATTCGGTAAGTCATTACGATAGATTGGATGATTCACCATCCCAAAATTTCCATACCGTTGTAACTAAAGCTATGATTCATCAAGAACAAAGTCCAGTCAAAAGAGAACCAATGCCATCTATACAACCAACGCAAAATAATATTCAAAATCTTACAAATGCATTTGATAATGGAATCGATGTAGTTGACTGTGCAATGCCAGTAAGAAGATCGCCGCAAATTTTTGATTTGCCGCCTTATCCGAGCCCAATGAATTCTGTGAATCATTCAAGACAACCGAGTGAAGAATTCCCACCTCCTCCACCACCGATCGATTTAACGCCATTACGCGAAGAATTGAACAAAATACAACACTTTAATGCTAACGTACCTAAACCAGTCGAACAAGAGATAGAAATTACCAAGGGATCACTTTTGGCACAATTACAAGAAAAAAGAAATCAAATTTTAAGAAATGAAGAGGCACAAATAAACGCTTTAGAAAATATTAACACTTCTGGTGATACATGGCTTAGGGAGTTACAGGCTAAGCAGGCTGCTTTAAAACTTAAAAGGTCTGGCTCATTGGAAGGACAATTATCAAGTCCAAGTGAAAGTCATTTGCAAAAAGTCTTTGAAAATAATAACAACGTAAGGAACATCGCCTCTAAATTTGAAAGTAATGCACAAAATGCACCCGTCGATACAGAAAGATCGCATGTTGGATACGTAGGAATAAGCGCTAATAGAGATGTTATAAATTGTTCAAACCAATCAAACGCAGGAATGTATAATCGTCGTGCATCATCATCTTCTATTGATCCAAAGCAAATGGAAGACGAATATAGCGATCAGAAATTAAACAATAACAGTGTACAATATGGTGATCGTGCAAAGCCGAAGAAGAAATCCGTGTCATTTTGTGACCAAGTAATACTGGTAGCCACTGCGGAAGATCAAGAGGATGACAGTTACATTCCCAACCCAATTTTGGAGCGTGTACTTAAATCGGCTATGAACAAACCCGAACTGACAACGGTTCCTCTACAAACAGAAAAACCTTCACTTCAGAGGCAGGATTCTTTCGACAGCCAGTCTTCACGCTCTACGATATCATCTCTTTCACAGACGTCATATGTACCGAGCGAAGCCAATCACGCTGAATACTTCAGAGTACAAAACTCGTACCCAACGTATCAAGTTGCACCAACGCGCCCGCAGCAGCAATATAATTTACAGAAAGCTACAACAGCACACGCAGTAAGTACACCGGTATCAATCAATCAAAACCAAAACATAACAAACCAAGCCCAAATATATCAAGCACTTCCTGCTAATACTCCGCAAAGTAATACAAATCCTATTCCGTACAATCAACCTCCAAGCGCGTATTCCAATCAAAACAATGCAAGTCCCCCAAATTTCAGTCAAAATCCAGCTAATCGATTGACGCCTACAGCTCAAAATCCTCCTTACATGTCAAAACATATTCCGAATCTGCAAAGGCCTGTGCCTAACACATATCCACATCCGCCGAGTCAACTTCACCAAATAAATCAACCTCCTAACAATACTTACTATCATAGACTTCCCCAACACTCTACTACTCCTACAATAACTACAAATAACTATAGTACAAACCGTCAATACAATCAAAGTACACAAAATAATAATTCTTCACCTTACCAAAGTGTGCCCACCAATTCGCTGGCTTATCAGAGCTACCATAACCCACCGACAAGCTATGCTAACTCCGATTATTCTAGTCGATATCCCCAGACAAATAGTGGGAATCACTATGGTGCCCATTCACCGTATCAGAGAGTCCCGCCGCCGCATGGCGATATGCCCGTTGAAAACTACAATAATAATAGCAATTATCAAAAAATCACCGGCAATTATTATCACGAAAATAACAATCAAAACAGAATTCCAGACGTAAGACATTATGCTAATTCGCAGCAGCAACAACGTCCTATGTACGGACAAAGTATAAACTCAGATAGCGTACCGAGCAACGACCAATACCAATATGCTCAAAACAATTATAACCCATATCAACACTTACCACAGCCCAAACATATTCAACAGAAAAAGTCTGTATCATTTGAACCCGGTACAAAAGGTGGGACGGAATCCCCAGTGCCCCCTCAGATGGGCAGTAACACCAACTATTCTAGTGGAAGTGGAGATAGTCAACCGAATGTTATATCGGGGAGTCAAAAGTTGCCATGTAATTTGTGTCGTAAAAAGACTGTAAACCCTCCGGCAATATATTGTCCAGACTGCGATTTTTACATGTCAAGGTTTAAGCCTCGGTCATAACAATAATTATTCTTATTAGTTCCGTAAATACTTAAATATGCTATATAATCTGAGCGGTCATAAGTCATAATGAATTTAACAGTTCAGTGAATGTGGTGCCAGGGACAATACAACTTATTAAACTAAGGTAGTTATATAATACTTTTACTCGTAGCTATGTAAATTATATCAACATTATGTAAATGATTATAAAATGATCTCATCGAGGATATTAATTTTAAACTTTACTGTACTTTATCTTAATTTTATAAAAAAAAGTAATACTTACAAAACTCATGTTTCAATTGTATTGATCTACTTAACGATGTACTTATTTTTGTAATATAAATATGAAAACAATGAATATAAAATAAAAAACAATTCAATAATCATATGTGTCTCATTTATTCCCCTGTGTATGAATCCTTAAAATGTTGAGTTCAATTCAGAAAAAGAACAGTTTTTATAAAAACTTTAGGATGGACACCTCTTGTCAGTGTGTGCTGGCTACGGATTCCACGTTACTCAATTTCCTCGGAGTTCTAATGTTTTTTTCTTTATTGTACTAGCTGACCCGGCTCACTTCGTACAGCCTCAGAATCATTATCTTGGCCCTGCCCGTGTCCCCATCGAAGAAAACGTCAATACACAATAATTAAAGACATTAATTTTGACCACTTGCTGGACCTATCTGAATTTAAAATAACTAACAGTTATGTCAATCAACTGACAGTTTATGTAAAATTAATACTTTTGTTAAATTTTAATATTTTTTAAATTTTCCAATGTTTCGCTAAACTCACAAAAGATTTTCCTCTCATAAGAAACATCTACTGACAATAAATAACACAATAAAAAAAGAATCATCGAAATTGTTCAATCTGTTCACGCGTGATGCGATGATCAAAGGAAATGGAGATTATTTTTTATATACATATGTAGATTATTTTAAACGAAGTGAAAAGTATTAATGGACATGGATTCGGAGTCACAGGACGTACCAAAGATAAATTTGGTTTACAGAGTAGGTTACAATGTCTTCAAATAATGGCAAGATCAGATCAAAGACTAATTACGAGGGAAAGCCGTAAAGTTTTTTTCAAAGTTTGATAAAGAATATGGAACAAAATAAAAAATCGTTTTGTTTTTTAACATGCTTTTATTAGGTCGACCTGTAACACACTTCTAATTGTTGTATCGTCATGGAACTTGGCCATTATATATATATTAGGTCACAATACAATATTATGGTAC
>DWNJ01002604.1:0-10382 GCA_018250275.1 Udranomia eurus
TAGACATCTAATGAATTCCTTTTAAATGTTGGTCTAGACTGGACGAGCCAAAAAGATTGTGGAAACAAAGCAAAAAGAGAATTTTTATTGTACTGTTGGGTTCAATTACTAACAATGGTTATAAGGAATAATATGCGACTGCTTTATAAACTGTAACTTAATCAACTGCAAGGCTTTTTTGCCTTTTACGAAACATACAAAATATACATAATACCTATTTTCAAATACAAATCCGTAAGTAAATCCTCTAAAACCAATTGGATCCGGAGTTCGGGACCTTCGGAGATAAGAAGTGGAATGTCAAAGAAACACCCGACCACCGACTGTCGGATACTTTAATTACAAAAGTTGCGCGATACCCACCAGCCGAGTGAACTTTGTTTATCGATTCTTTGTAACTTACTAATACGAAATGGCCGCACTTCAGTACTTAAATGGACATTAGATATATATGATATCTTGTTTTCGGCCGCAAGTTAACATGTTTGTCGTCCGTACTTGCAATGCCGCAAGACATTTTTTTTATCGACTTAAGCCTAGCGTAAAGGCAGGTAGGTCACCGGATGTTAGGTGATCACCGCCGCTTATGGACATTTGCAACACCAGAGGTATCACCAATACAACGCCGGCTTAATTTGAACGTGGTAACCTTGGTTGAGAATTTGTCGGGTCCTCTAATAGTGTAAGGTTTCCTGTGTCTCTTTATCCATTTCCATCTATATTATCTTTAGGATAAGCTAAAAAAATACTTAATCGTACCGTAAAATCCTATTCATAGATTCTATAAAATTAATATTTACGCCTAGACCTAAATACTAAAATGATAAAAATAGACTGTATTAAATTAATCAATCAATATTATAATATTTGGGTTCTTACAAAATTGGCAATTTTGTATATCCATCGGACGCTAACCGATTATTGAGCTTTATCTTTTAGTTACTAATTAGAACGGCTTATTTTTCTGAAGGTATTTTATTTTTGTCTGACTACAATTAAGCCACGCGATAAAAGAACAATTTGAAAAGCTTACATCTTGTGCAATATTATCAGAACACTTTGAACTTGTTATCGTAGTGCCGAACGGTAATACGCGGCATAAATCCATTTCAATCGTATCATCGTAAAATGAGTTACCCAAAAAAACGTCGAAAACGCTCCCATTGGCAATATTTCAGAAGACTGGAACGGTCCACTAATCGAATTACTGACGCATCAGAATTGATTAAAGGGAACCCGAAGTAATCTGATTCGCAAGTAAAACATTTGGCACCGAATTCTGACGATTGAAGGTATCTTTTTACTATTTTCCCCTAAGAGAGGATAAAGCCACTGTCCACGGAAAGTAGTGATGTATCGAATAGTGAATTTTAAAGGTGGTCGTCATATTATGGAAGTAATGTAAATCGTATATTATGGGGTTCCCTATTTAAATATATTTTTATTTCAATTCTTACTTCAAGTTTCAACCTTTATTGCTGTTTATGGTAATATTTATGATAAATATAATAATGTGATTTTGAAGGTGGTGGAATCTTTTACGGTTCGACTCCGAAGGCACCACCGCCACACCCATTTCTGCCTTATAACGGCAGTATTCTTGCTGCTGTGTTGCGGTTTGAAGGATGTGGTCAGAGAGACATAGTTAACCGAGGCGTTCCAACTTAGTCTTCGGAAGTAGCAACGCATTTGTGGTTTACCAAAGAAGAAACTTCGATCTTGTCTTGGGTTGATTACAGATGTCCATGGGGGGCAGTGACACTTACCATCAAGTGAACTGCATGCTCGTTACCTCGAGGATCCCACAGAGCAAAAAAATATTTTATGTCCCCAACCACACCATGTTTGCCTTGTACTTTTTATAAACAAATTCGTAATATAGGGCGACAAACTAACATACCAACATTCGCAATTAGTAAAGCCGTACATATGTAGAACTATAGAAAAGAAAATTGAAATAAGAGAGAGCTGTTTTAAGTATAACAACTTACCTCAGCCATATTTAGTTCTTTCGCCTTAATTATAAGCAAGAGGAGCAGGCCGTGTGAGTATAAAAGTAACTTGTAATTTTCTTGCAGAAGGCAGCAAAATAATATGCAACCCCGGAGTTTCTTACGGCGAGTGCGCCGAGTGAATACGGCGCCGCTTCTGCACGCGCGTGCATTCACTCCTTTACATTTTACCTGTGTGTTCTTTTTACTGAATATGTTATGGTGAACTCTGCAGTCTCAATATATACCGGTAAGTAGTCTCACGCAGGTCAAGAAGAGAAGGATAAGGCTGTGTGTTTTTAGGTGTTTCAATAATGATTAATGCCATTATATTTTTGAAAAATCAGAGTCGGTAAAGCCTGAGATTAGGTAACTAGTAATTAATCGCTACCATTACTCATCTGCCTTGATTAAATCAATGAGATAATAATAAGACAGACAATGGATAACAAGAATTATGTCGGCGACAATATAAATCGTCATAAGTTAAATATTTATTTAAGGATATACCGTGGTCAACACACAAAGATCAAATATAATTTATGTCCTCTATTAGTCACTTGATCGTAGCTTGAACGAAATAGCGATACTATCAGTATCCAATATTTTTTGGCTCTGAATGGATACCTAACAAGAATCTCCGGAGAAACTATCCAATAACTCGCAATATGTTTGTTTTATAACGGCGGCACAAATAATATTGATTTAATTTCTAAGTCACTCGTGCTCATACAACCAACTTTGGTGTATAAATTCAGAATGAAATGTATGTTTTTTATCTCTGACATGATTTTGGGGATACAACTTCTCTTAAGACAGTGGACATCTACAATAGTACTCAAAGCAAATTTAAATCCCAAAAAACGTACGCGTTTGATCTCGAATATGTATTTAAAGCCTGCTGTCCCTAAAACAATACAGTCAGTACTACATGTATAATAGAATTCTCATCTATCAAACTAACACAACAATTAATTTACGGTAAATTGAGAGTGGCGGCGGTGCCTCCTCTGTCTAAAACAAGAGTTAGTACAAACAGACACATAAATACACCATTATTGATCGGCCACTAGACTTATTATCGGTTTCTTTGGCCTATTTTTAACGTTAGAGGAATTTAGCTCATTATCGCACTTACTAGAAATCATTCACTAGATTAGCATCGGATTTTATTCATTATCTCACTAAGTTAACGTCTTGGCCTAATTCGTGATCACTTTCTGACCCATATCTCGGATTCAGTTTACCGCGAGTAAGTTGAAAACTGTCCGAACATTTCTCACTTCCGAATGAAAGTTAATTATGCTAATAGTTCACTCCGTCACACCGCTCCAGCTACTTCCCAAACTTCGCCGATATAACTGCTTCTTGTATGTAATGACACTTCTTTTGTCTAGTTTGTGTTTTCCATAAATCAGGAGGCGAAAAACTTACCTTTTTCTCTAAACAAAACAAGTCCTTTTTGAGAGGCATCATTGTCGCCCACAATTCCGCTATTTTCATTCACTATTTGTTAGCCAAGACCACTAGTTCACATTTCATAGGTCACATTTTTAACAACAATGCATTCTGCGTTTGAGCAGCAACCGTAGTGTAAAACAGACTGACAGCAAACAGCAAAATTTATAATTTTTGTGTGTGCTGTCCATACACGACATACGACCTACTACATAGACCTACGACCAAAGATTGGAATAAAGTGTGACATATCAAGTTAATAAGCTTAGGCTGCAATCGTCTAATTTATTAACACACAGACAGTATACGAGTAGTCTCGTAGTTGAAGCAAAGGTTTCTTAGTTTAGCGACAGCTTAATAATTGTAGATCCAGTCTTCAACCTAAGCCTAGTTCTAAGTCCTCGGTGACAGAGCAGCTGAGGCTCTAGCCAATGTCACTAACTAAGCCTGTATTTTAGATCTGTAAAACAGAAATGTATATAATTATTACTTTATTAGTTTAATTACTTTTTATAAAAAGGAAATAATGAGTCAGGAAATAAATTGCTACTCCAATCCGTGGACAACTATGTTCATTGATTCTCAAAGTATAATCTTGAGCTCAAATTTACTATAGGTTTTTTTGACATAACTTCGGTTTGAATGAACTCCAATAGGCTGTTTCTATGTCCCATGTATTAACAAATTTTACTTGATTGTAAACAGATGATAGTGGACTAATATTGATACAAACGGTCGCTGTCCCGTGAGTTCAGTATTGGAACAAAATCATACTGTAGAATAAATTTATTTATGTCTAATTATTATTAAAAGAGTGCTGCGAGTTTTTTCCGCCGGCTTTTTCCTCCCGGTCTACCACGGCCTGAGGATCTGAAGACGTTGAAAGCCAATGACCACTGACTAATGGAAATGTATAAGACGCTCATAGAGTGTATTTGTATATAATTAATACAAACATTTGAAACTGGATTATATAAATTGTGCTCTATTTTACAGAACGCGTCTTAGTTTTATGTGTAGCAGGTATTGGGGATCTTAGGCAGCGCATAACGAAGAACGAACGAACTAAACTTTCTAAGTTCGAAACCGTACCTATAAAACTGTCGACGTTAAAAATATTCCCGCATCTTCCAAACAGCGTTGGAGTTGCGAAAAAGGAATACTTTCCTGAGTAATTAGATGAGAGTGACTCCGAGTCGCTCGCAATTAACGCGGCACCGCTTACGGAACAGTTTTAAATAACAACGCAAAAATTACTTGAGTGTACAAGTACAGATATTATGGCGTCGTGGGCACTTATACTTGCATTACAGTGTACGGTTTACTAAACATCTTTTAGGATATTTTGAAAGTACTATTGTCCCAACGTGTATGTCCCACAGCTGGGAACGAGCTCACAGCCAAGTAAGATTCGAGAAGTCTTTTAATTAAGGTCCGGTGAAAATATATTTATTTTTATTTTAGGTCACTTACTGAACATAAATGGGCTGCTAAGAAATTTTAATAAATAAAACTATTAATATACAAAAAACGAGGACCAGTTATGAGAAAAAATAAATAAAGTATCTTCAAGTCGTTAACAATTAACGCAGACTACAGCAGTTCCTGAGAACATTCTAATTTAATCTGAGCAGCTGCTCTTAAAGCGATTTAAATACTTAAACATCTTCTTTAAGAACGTACATTTTATTCTTTTTCGAAATGAAATGAGAATCTTATAATAAAAATTCTCAAGAATAAATTATTTAACATTTTAACTTGTATTATAATTTATAAATAAAAACGTAAGTATACCGCGAATAATCGCGCTAGCGTTAGGCTGTTGGAAGACGGTTGGAAGTGATACAAATTTATAAACAAAGTAATTAGTATCAACATGATTGAATCATATTAACCCTTAAATTCCAGCCTCTAACATTAGGGCAGAAATCTGATGTGCATTGATCCACATGCGAACTTAATTATGCCTCGCTCTAAATACCGAAACATAAAAATTACTTCGCACTGAATTGGAGGCGACAATCGAACTAAATAGTTTTCAAACACACGGCTTACTCACGATAACGGCTTCTCGTGTTCTGCATAATCCAATAACGTTAGTTCCCTCGTGTCAATCAAAGTCGATAAGACAATTCGTACATAGCCGACTATGTCACGCGTCAGTCATGTGAACTACGCGTCGTGGTACCCAATCCCGACGCCGTTCCGTACCTCATTCGCTCCGTTTCCGGACAAGAAAGCGCTAGTTTCCGCGCTAATTCCTGGCGGCCGTAAATCTTGGGAATCGGAAACAAAGCCACGAGCTTCGCGAAATAAATTAATTAGACCGATGTACCGCCTACCGCCGACACTCAGGAATGTTTTATTGCGAACGATGGGCGCGCTGAGGGCACGACAGGTGGTACCCTTGTCACGACCTCGCGACAGACAGCCATTTAAAAAGTTTTTTATTTATCCGCCTTGGGGTTGCTTCACGTTGCGCGTCAGTTATGTCAGCGAGTAATGATATGTCGTTGCGCCTTTGACTTTTTAACAACGACGAGAGCAACAACGTCGAGAATGCCATGGACTTTCTTGAGTGTTAACCTTTTGTAAAATCAAAAATAGTTTTTTTCTTAAGCAAGCTTTTGGAAACCCCAAAACAGTTATTAAATTAGAAAGCATGCTTACAAGGGCTCCTTGCAAGTGCGCAGTATAAATCATATCAACAAACGGACCCTGGAGCACGGTAATAAATAAGTAAATAAATAAGTTGATACTATTCATCCTTCAACGGCAATGTAGATAAATATATGAAAATTACTTAAGGGTCAGTTAATAAAGTTTAGGAATACAGAAAATGTTGGAAACCTACGGAGATATGAAGTTGCATGACATAACCGTAGATGTAGTCTACCATTCATTTCATAAATTCACCCTTAGAATGTCACCTATTCTTTCTTATTTAGATGGTACGCATGAGTACGCAGCATTTCTGGATATATGTATATATCCAACTGGTGTAAAATGGTCAATGCTAATCACGGAATTATTAAACCCTGACGGGATTGAAGTCCTGTCTGAAGGATAAATAAATGGCTTACCATATCTTACAAACACAAGCGCAGCTGCCTAAAACCTGCTTCAAAAAGGCAGAAACAACTGTGGCGAAGATGCTTTTGGAGTTTAACCGTGAAAGGTTCTCATACATTCAAATTCAAATTACGGATCAATTTTGTGGAGTTTTTGCAACCGCTGCAACCTTTACAAGTTCACTCTGTGCCCTTGCCTTTACCCGCTACGTAAACGAAATTTTAAAAAGGCTCCGTCGGCTACCAACTTTTAATTGGTAAACATTGCCTTTGAGGCTCATCAGGGCTTTGAGTCCGATGCCATCCGTTCCCCGAATCTTAAGGAGAATCGCAAGTAGGCGCGCACGTGATGTGAGTTCTTTTGAGCCCAGTCCGGTTCGGAAATAGGTCAGATCGGACTCCTTGGTGACATGCCGTTTAATGTGGCGTCGAAACAGGGGTTTCCACTTTAGACAAATGTATCAAAACAGCAGAATATTATTCTAGCATAGTAGGTTAAAGTTTACGTTTTAGTTAATTTTGCTGCTGTATTATATTTTTTTTATCTTAAAACGTTTCAGAGATTATTATAATGTAAATTTAATAAATTCTATTTAAAAAGCGCAGACTGACACGTGGTATGCCCACGTGTCAGTCTCACACACATTGGATTATTATACCCAGGTAATATTCCTTATAAAGTACCTATACAATATTTAACTTCACCACCTTTCAAATCACATCAAAACTTCGGAAGCACAGCTGCTTTAACGCAAAAATAATGGATTCCGGAACGACTTATAAAAACATCGATATGACATTCCAACGATCTTCAAAACAAACATTTTAAAATTTAATAAATTGGTTCGAGTGAAACACATTTTTCTCTTCTGTAAAATGTTTTACTAACGAAAAAATATCCGAACAAGACATTTTTGGACAATTACAGAGCAGAAGTAAAGCAAATTGATATGTCTGTTTCCGACAATCCGATAAATTACAGGAAATATTGTTATGAAACAAAAACGGCTGTGGTGAAATATCGATAACCTATAAAACCCACAATACGAAACTCTACTCTGAGCTAATTCGGTGTTTCGTGTATCAGGTAAAACAAGTACACGATGCAATAACTCGTGTAACCAGAGAATAATTCTAATCGATTTGTACTCGGCTGAGCCACTTATACTACACAACATACAGATAGATATAGACTTATTTGGAGGTGGTCTTCGATGTATATTGGCGACATTGACCGTCTAGCATCACGTGGTCATATACAACAGTATATTATTTAATAAAAAAACATTCTAATTTTACTACATTTCCCTGTAACCGCGTTTGCCTAATAACTTCGCCAATAAAACAAGTCCGATATTATTGAAATAAAAATGTAGGTACGCAACCATAACTTCTTTAACGTTTATTCGTCGGAATGAATAACTTCCTCCGTTCCCTGTTTTATGAACTTGTTTCATTTAATACGAGTAACGAATTTCAACGCCAAACCGTGTCCGATGTTTCGAAGGAAGAATTCAAGAAAAAGCATGAATAAAAATATCAAAACAAAATGAGACGCATTAAAAAAATCCAAAATGTTGGATATTAGAATAAAAAAGAACTCGAATTTTCATAAGAGCTTATCGAAAACCACACATACTCATAGACTTTAAAGTAAAACCCTTTTTACATCTAAACTTTTTATTTGTTACCCTTGTTGGAGTCGACCGACCTGGCTTAGAACCGATCTGATTATGCCATGGTCCTTCATCGGAGAATAGCCAATTAGTGAAGACTCTGATAATGACAAATAATGAAGACTCTGATAATGACAAATCATAATTGGGACACAAAAGTACATTATTGAAACGGTGCTATTAATGATTTTGAATCAAACGGTAAAAGAAAGTTAGCTAATAATATAACATGTATTGTCACATATTATATTAAAAGAACTGTCGGTGAAAATGATCCCTTTACCTGTTACTCGTCAACGATAAGACATGTAGGTTATCTGTACCTAAAAATTATGGGAAAGTTTTTGGAACTGGCTTATTTCCAGGGGCGGGTCTGCCTCTACCTGCTTCGATAAATCGATCCCAGTGACAAGTGTACTGTGCAGATGCCGTCCTGAAACAAAGTCTTTGGCCCTCAAATTAAGATGAATGTTTTTAATAATAATTTCCTCTGCCTCTTCCTGGGGTTTTTTTTCTAACGCAAAATATGCATTAATTAAGTATTATTAATTGACACTTCCACATGATCCTGATTTCTCGATTATGAGATGTTTGTCCTTCTATAAGCTAAAGCAAGTATCGGTGAAAAATTGTATATAGTTGTGACAACTAGAAAACGTCCTTTTTGTTTCTTCTTAGACTAGTGTATCTGAATACCGATTCCTCATTAATATACCTAACAATAAATATATAACGGTTTATATTAAATAAGTTTCATTAGAGAAAATAAATTTATTGCTATTAAGATGAAACTTTCGCTACGCCAGTATGTGATCCACAATGTGTTCTATCCTAAATATAAACCCTAAGATAAAAAGGCGCTGAAGGAATGAGGTCGTTAATAACTTTCATACTTAGGTATACTTGTCGTGGATATTTTTTCTTTGAGTATAATTTGTACTGAAGTAACCCTATTTTGTGAAATTTCCATGTCAAAGAATCCTGAGAGCCACTTTGTAAGTTGGGAATTATGTTAAGTTTTTAAATTACACCTCCCTCAAACGGCTCCTGGACGAGACGGTGAGTTGTTCGTTAGCTTTAATTCTATTTTATAGCTTTTATATGCAACATACAATTTATACAATGGAAGAAGGCAATACAAGGGATTTACGCTATGGTGGGCTCTTCCTTGTGTTTTACTGTTGGATGTCTGTCTGTCTCTCCCAACGACGCTACGGTTTGCAGGCTATCACGCGTTTCTACTGCGGATTTGTAGAAATTTTGGCTGGTATGCTTCCAATTTGTTTGATATTTTCTAACCCCATAATTATGACTCCTATGGCGTAATTTGAGACCCCTCCGATAACCAACCAGGATCATACCAGTACAACGATTATAAAATCACTTGCTTTGGCTTGTTCACCTCTTACGATCAATACAAATCGAGCGGCTGTGTATAAATTACATGTTATAAATAATACTTACCTTATATATTAATTAATGTTAAGTTAAGGGTTAGCTTCAACTACAATAGATCTGTTTGAACTATAGTAGATAACATATTCCTAACGAGTACGGATTAAACTAGCGAAGGGTTTGTAGGAAAATAGTTGATGTCGCCTATAAAGTACTACATATAAAAGTAAATGGTCGACCAAGGTTTCAAGGCGGTACAGTAGGGCCTCGAACCGACCAGTGCACGACCACATTAAATTTAGGAGTGGCGCGGGGCTCGTACAAAATGCGTTTGCTATTCTCGCTAATGGTTAATCCCTGGGCCTGGTAATTGACATCATAGATACGAAGTACAGTCTCTTTGATACATTTTTAAAATACTATAAATAGCGCTATCTAGTAGCAAATAATTATAACCGTTCTATGCATATGAATTCTGGGTCTCCTTCTCTAATAGTTTTATGATGTGTTCATAGATGGCACTATAAATCTTAGTCACCAATTAGTGATTGTTACTGATTTATTTCCTTTTCTTATATAGTAGTATCTCTATATAAACAAATTCTTGGCTAATATATTTTTTAATAGTAGTGTTTTAACACTAAACCTAGCGCGGTCAAATGACCGTATTTGAAATTTAGTGTAAAATTTTTCGTGTATAACGCTACTGTATCACCTAACTTATTGAATTTTCCTATAATATACATACAATCCATTTTACAATATTTACAACTTTCTATATAGTATCTTTT
>DWNJ01002605.1:0-10382 GCA_018250275.1 Udranomia eurus
CGTGACACGTTAAGCGAGGGGAGGGGGTCGACAAAGTGTGACATTGTGTGACAAGGGGAGGGGAGGGGAATGGGAGGGGTCTGAAAATCATGAAATTCGTGTGACGTAATTTGTGGATGACCCCGAAGTGAAGAATCTAAAATCATGTTGCTGCAGGTACAAGCCGTGAGGATTCCTAATCATTCCTAGGCCTGGTCACACTACTACATATCGCACGGCGAACAAAACTGCTGTTAAGCAGAAAAGGTGCGGCGCTGGTGATGACAAACCCTAAGTGTGTTTGCAACTCTGACATACCGTGAAGTATATTCTCTTTATACCTAATTTAATCCCAACGAACAAAACAGTAAATTTCAGCTACGTGTGAATTTCCGTTGAGATGAATTGAAAATAAAGAGGCGAACACAAACTCTATGCAAAATAAATATCACAGGCAATTAGATTGTAATACTATTCCCACGCATTCAACAACAGAGTTCATAAAGATAAGAAACATTGATAATACGCTATCAACTGAAGATGTTTTCGTTATCAATTCAAAGAACAATACGATGACATTTCCAGAAATAATTATTGAAGTGAGATTAACAGTTTTAACAACTCAAAAATTTTTTTCACTTTGGCCTGGAATATTCTACATATTTGATTCAAACTCCATATAAATGCACTAAACACCACAATACATAACGTTTTACATTAGACGATGATTAGACCTTCAAGACAAGTTCTGGGTCAATCTTAAACCATTTACACAGCTGAAAAATAATTACGAAGAATTGTTATTATCACCTTTCATCGACCATTATAAATCAAGCATCGATACCTACATATGAATACATAAGCGGAATATCAATGACTGGTTGATTCGTCACATCTCTAAAACTATATACCCGATTGACCAGAAATTTACTGTAGTTTCGTTTCGTATACGCTCGTTAAGAAAAGATTTTTGGATATTAAACCCTTAGTGTTTATAAAAGGGGATGAAGTATTGTATGAAGGATTTGGCATTTTAAGTCAATCTCCATTTATCATTTTAATTTGTGAAAGCGTTAATTATTTAATTGTTTATTCATGATCATCGCGAGCCGCGGGTGACCAGTATTTGAAGAAAATACGGGTATTTTAATAAAATATATTCTTTCTCCGGACAGTAACACCATTTCAAATCTGAATTCACAATTGGAATCAATCAATAATTCAATTTGAAGAAAGAATTTATATTTAATTTAAGAGGTGGAAATTTCTAACAGCTTCGAATTTGTGCGACCTCATCTTAATTGGAGAGCCACTGGAAGAATCATTGAATCGGAGAAAATAATGGCTTCGGGCCCAAGACGCCTATTGTTTGGATAACTTTCTTTATACTGGCTTCTCGCTAATGCAAATATTTATGGGCAAGTGTGCAACAACTTTGCTTAACAAATGTTTGAATCCCACTCGTACTCGTATTTCCAAGTGAATGTGTTTTGACCAATACACCAGACATTTTTCAATTGCTGTGGTTTCGTCAATAAACGTAAATAAACACCCGATCACTGTTCCTAGAATCTCAAGGTATTCGCCTTTTTAGAATCTTTAAAAGACAAAGCTATAGAGTACAAAAAATCGAATAACAGATCATTATGCTTTATGCATGTAAACAAAGGTAACCCAAGAATTCCGGGAAGTCTTATCCTTATAAAACTATCCTTTTACAGCACTCCCTAGGATTTCAGTGCTCACCTTCTCACTTCGAAGAGCTTGTTGTAGCTCTGACAAAGATTAGTCTATATATGTACATTAAAATATTCATATGTTGTAACAAATATTTCTGAAGGTGGTAGAACATTGCAATCTGACTCCGGAGACACAACCCCCACACATATATCTGTCTTACAACAGCAGTGTTCCTGTTACTGTGTTCTTTGAAAGGAGATGCTCAACCGAGGTGTTCCTCAATCCTCGGGGGTAGCAACGCATTATAGTCGACGTGTAAAGATCTGCGATTCTGTCTTGAGTGGATTACTTGTGAGCGGTAGACTTATAAGGTGGACTGCATGCTCGTTTGCTGCTTCAAGGTTATAAAAAAAGACATCGTGTAAAGCCCACCGTACTTCCTTCCCACATGACGCTCCCGAGCGGAATGTGCTGCTGAATCACCGGTGGCGCCGCGCTTGCAATTGAGCTATATTAGAACCACAAACGCATATACGAGTACGCGTGTTTCGTGACTCATCTCTCGCGAATTCATTCTATTAGTTCAACTAACTGTTATCAAAAAAGGCTAGTTTTAGAGTGTTATCGGCGTTCACGCGTCTGTTATTTTAAGAACTTAAGCTTACGCAATACATTCGTATATCATGAAATAGTTTGAATTAGTAAAAAGATTTTCGTGGTGAGAATCTTGCTGTATGATATGTATCGTTGAATAAATACATGTTTACTTTTATAGTCATACTCGTGCCAAGTGAGACTATATAAATATTTAGTATAAATATTTCCCTAGGACAATATTTTTTAGGGTTGATCAACATTACATTATGAGACGTACTTGCCTGATGCTTAAGGAGTTACCTATCACCCAGTGTTCCCAAAATCCGTTTTAAAACACTAGGAGATATCTAAATCTAACTACTATTCTAATCTAAACCTGTGTAGGATATTCAAGCATCACGTCCCGGCGTCGATTTCAATTATTCATGTAAAAAAAACAAAACCACAAGCTAGTAAAATGGGGAAATTCGTACATTAACATATTATTCATCGCCAAAAAAAACCAATACAAGACATGCACATACATGAGAAAAATTGAGGAGGGGGGAGATTCGTACATTAATTTCACGAGCCGTCGATACACGGCCCATCACTCGTAAATAAAACTGACGCACCGTTAATATACGTCAGTGCTTATTGTTCTGCAGATCCATCAATCACGTACGACACACTGACACCACAATCGTATAGCATTTAATGTGTTTGGGTCTTGGCTGAGCGGATATTTTGATGATTTTGTTTCTACGTAGGTATGGATATATGTTCTCGTTTGTATGTGGTTTCATGATTGTTTCAAGTAGATACATGGGTTTATTCTTCGTATTCGCAAGTTTTGTTCGTGAATACGAGGGCTTGTGTATACGAAGATAACTTAACGTTCCGACTATGTCTTGTTTTTAATTAACTAAAGCATAATAATTTTCAATTTACACACACTCTGACAATAGCGCTTAAAAGAATAGGGATGAGAGAAAGTAAGACTGCAAATTAACCCTGGATCTCGGTCGCTAATAATAGATGCTTTCGATATTTCTCTACGAAGTAATTAACCCACATGTAACATAACCCCAGCTGCAAAATTAGTGACGTCTTTGAAGCCTGCGAAATCTAATAAATATATAAGCTTAATTAACGACGCTTTTAGTTACTAGAACGACTTATTAGGAGTTTAGAATTAAACAAAGTATATTTTTTTCACATTTCTCGTAGGTATATCATTTTGCTTTGTACATACGCAAATATTTTTCAAAGTATTGGCTGCTAAACTGATACACAGAGATGATTCGCTAAAACATGTTTTTGTTAATTCGGCAGAGGGAAAAATAAATCGACGAATGACGAAGACGAATCAAAATAAATAAAACGCATTACCTACTGATGCAACAAACTAATCGTGGTAACATTATACATAATCACTATCACGAAATTGGAGACACTACCTTCCTCGACACTGAAGAAACTCGTGCCCAACTGGGACACAAAAAGAGTTTTAGCCAACTGAATACATTCAGTTGAAGCACAAATTTCAAGATTCAAGTTCATCTAACTAATTAGTAAGAAAAGTATTATTTTATCTCTCCGTTAGAATTCGAGTTCAAGTAACTAATTAGTAAGTATTTTCTCTCTTTACGAGTAGAGGTCGAAACATCGTAGGACGGACCGAACTTGGGCGGGCGCCCGTGAAACATCTCTATTGAATTCTCTTACTTACCTGTAGATTTATTGCCGAGGGAAAATAGACACGCTTCGGTGACATATCAAGTAATAAACGAGACTCGAATAATTTCTGCCTATGTCTATCTAATTTCTATTTTACATTCGCTTCGTACTAAATCGGCGAAGCGTC
This sequence comes from Udranomia eurus, assembly GCA_018250275.1. Taxonomy (NCBI): domain Eukaryota; kingdom Metazoa; phylum Arthropoda; class Insecta; order Lepidoptera; family Hesperiidae; genus Udranomia; species Udranomia eurus. Next base: position 4,103 of record DWNJ01002605.1, read on the forward strand.
CAAAAAAAACATATTAAACGCACACAGCGTCGTAAAAATTACACATTACACACACATGAACACAACACGCGCAAAAGGGACTTGAAAAGTTAAATAATATGATACAAATGAAAACGGCAAATACATACATATATCATAAGGGAATTGTAAAACTTGTGGATTTTTACGGCGTCGAGTGAGTGACTGTGTACACATACGACTCCATGAAAGTAGGTTCACGGACTTCTTTCGAGTGTTAATTGTTAAAAAGGAATCGATGCCACTCGGTAACCGTTAAGCCCGCGGTCGTTTACCGTCCGTGCCAGTTCTACGGTGCGTCACTTCACTTGGTCACATCAAACGTCGTCTAATCTCCGAATACCTAACTCGTTAGAAAAACAATAACATACTTCAACAATTAAATTGTCTTATGATAGAAACGGTAGGTATGATATGTAAATAAAATCTGCACAATTGCTCCGGTACGGTGTGGCTTATAAAAAAACTGTAATCGTATTGACAATTTGTGATCATGACCTATTGAATTTGAATAAAGAGAAAAAAACGCTAGAACTAATAAGGTACAGTGAAAGGTATAACTTTTTACGGTCCGACTCCGGAGACACCACCGACATACCTATACGAATATATAACAGCAGTGTTTTGAGACAGACCTAACTAAAGGGCTCCAACTTAGTAGTAGCAACGCATTTGTGGTCGACCTAAGAAAGAGCTCCGATTCTGTTTGCATTGATTATTTATGTCCACAAGCAGCAGCAGCACTAAATAAAGACGGAGACACATTAAACCGTAGGTTCAACGATTTAGTGTTAATTGTTGAAAGGAGTCAATGCCACTTGGTAACTGTTAACCCCGCGGTCGTTTACCGTTCGCGCTAGTTCCGAGTTGCGGCGCTCTGCCCGCCAGATGACACATCCGTCATCGCTTGATCTTTGAACTTGTAGCTTGAACTTAGTATAATGTGTTTACTTAATTGGTGAGATCTATGCTTTTTGAAGATATTTGTAGTTAGTGGAAACTTTACTGATTCATGCCTTTTAGCTCTAAGAGCTATGTTTTTGTTCTGTATAATTGTTTGTTTCTCAAATATAATAAAAGAGTGCGGAAAATATATAGTATATTTCGTTATATATTACAATAGTCATATTAGACTTTATATTTATTTGGGAAACAAAAATCAAATATAAGTCGATCACAAACAATTAAAAAGTAAATGTTATAGTCGATATCGACTAGGAGAAAATAGCATTAGGTATTTCCTCTATCAAAACGAATCAAGCAAATTTATATAAAATTTTCTTTCCATACTCATAGACGTAGTAAGAAGATCTCTGTCCAAACATTTACAGTCCTATTTAGCACTAGAAGCCTCAGTTTAATACATCACTTCCTAATCGATCCGGCAGCGTCAGGTGAAGCATATTAAAACCCTCACGCCTCAATTTCAATTTCCCTCATGCAGTACACAGCGGTCAACCAAGGAGCGGACAAGTGCGCACAAAAAACGTAAACATTTCCTCATTACTCAGTCAACGCCATAGTAAAGAAAAACAAATAGAATGGCAATGTGTGCGGGATAGGCTTGGTATGCCCAAGACGCATAATCATATTATGAAAGTGAAGCAAAAAGTTTAGGAACGATTTTTGCTACAATTCCGCAAACGGACGAGTGTGAAATCTGGCACAGTCAAAGTTTCTACGGAGAAGAAGTTCCGAGAGACAATATTTTATATAATACTACCTTAGAAAATACATTAAATTAGTAAAAGAAACCACTAGAAAGAAAGAAACCATTTATTTATCCACCGTTCAACAACAATAAGAATAACAATATACACTAAAATATACAAATGCTAGGTGGATCGAATGGATAAATTATTTATTATTTATTTACATTACGCACACAACGATGCCTTTCGCTTAGTTTCGTTAGTCCCTGGCGGATAAAATTAATAATGTGATAATTAATAGTTCAACATACTAAAAATACGCTTTCCGGTCCCATCATCAGATCAGCCCAATGCTACCATAATATGTCCACGTTATCGGGAGAAATGGACAGAATATGTTGAGATGAATGCAATGAGCCTATACTAGATATTTTTACTAGTAGGCAGTCCAAGGTTCCATCAGCCACCTTCCAATTCCATCATCAGACCAGCTCGATGGCACCATAACATTGTATTGTCATCTAATCTGCACATAATTGCCTAGTTTCATGATGAAACAACAACTAGAAGTGCGTGTAATTCAGATTCTTAGATTTTATTACATAGTTAGTTACAGGTCGACGTAATAAAAGCGTGTTAAAAACATAGTCATAGGAGGACACTAACATACGCTAAGACCGATCGCGGTACAAAACGTCTGTTATTGGCATTCTGTGAACTATTCTTATTTCTATGGTTAGCACGTTGCAGAGACAAACTGGTCGTGCTCCGATAGGTCGGGTAACGAGTGACGGGCGATCGACACCTCAAGGGCGGCCGCGAGACGTGTCTAGTTACCATATAAATTAACTGTGACGAACACTCAATACTTTACGTAAAGCGCCATTGTGTGTGTACTGACAAGCTGTATCATTGTTTTTCTGTCAGGCAATCTGTCAATATTCGTACAAGTGTATCGATTCTTATAAGACGCATAAATGAGACATACTTGAAGCAACTGTTTCGACCGAAAGGCTGTTCATACCTCACCGAGAATCCATGGTGACGTCACCGGGGTATTCGTAATTCGGATTGAAATATATGGCAGTTAACTCACTTGGCGACTGTTTGGCGACGTCGCCAATTAATACAAAATTTTGTTTGAAATTTGGATACGTAGCCGACCTTAAAAGGTAAATTTTCATGAAGCCAAAGCAAAAAGTTATTTGATGACTTGTCTGAACTATTACATTATTGTTCTATTAGGCAAGTTTTCCATTAAAAATCTCTATTTTTAAATATCCACGTCCAAAAGCACTTCACACAAATCTTAAAAGATGCACTAAATAATTATATTCAATCATCACGTATTATCATGTATATTATCATAACTTCTAAATCTTATCTACCATAATACTAACTGTTACATAAACATTACATAAAACAATTACAATTCACACGTCGACCAAACCAATTGCTTTGCCCTTTGCCTTTAACAAGACCATAAATTGTCGCATACATAAATTTACATACACCATACCTAGTGTTATTTATAAACGACAAAGAATAAATCACGCATGGGTCAGAGCGTTGACTTGTGACCTTAAATTAGAGGGCAACCTCACACTGATTGATTTGGTACATCGTCAGAGGCTCCGCCTCCAGTCATTAGTCTCGTTTGAAACAATGTGAGAGGAGCCTTAAACTTTTTTTTTATAATAAATGCTTTCGAACCGTCCGGTCCACAACCCCGTGAAGGACGTTGGTTGTGTTGTTATGCCCTCACAACGACGGAGACCTAAGTTCTAGGTGGATCCAGCATCTTCCCAGAGATGTGCCCGTAATGCGCGACGTGTTGACGGAAACTCAAGTCGTTCAATGTTCCTGGGTACCCCCGACAAGCAGCAGAGGACGCTTTAGTAGGAGGTTTTAGTGGGTGGAAATCCAACATCACCCGGTATCGGGTACCTTCAAAATATTTTACACACGCAACACCAAAGTTGGCGGACACGTTGCTAGCTAACAAGACATTTCGATCTCCCACTCCTACCGCCCCGACTCCGGAAGCCCCCTTTAGTCGCCTCTAACGGCAGGCAGGAGATACTGCGGCGTTATTCTACAGGGTGCCTAACAGACCTATCGGCCTATTAATTGTGGGAGGCCTATGTCTAATTATGAAAAGCTTATGCATGCATAGACGAGAAGGTTTATCCACCGACTTCAATCAGAAAAGTAAACCGCAAACAACTCTTGTGTTTCACAAAGAGGTCGCTTAGCTCACAGAAGCACCATCTATATACAACTTAATATACAATTTTAGGTCTGATTTAGCGATCCTAAATCCCATTCGGATGGGGTGCAGTCCATTTAACTTTACGTGAAATACCTTGTGAGGTATCACATAGTTGCCATTTACAACATAAAATCGCGTTCAAATAAATCCAGTTCCGTAAATAAAATATTTTATGTTATCTTTACTATTAATAACATAAATGCTACGATATTTTCATGTTCACTGAATACGAGTCCTCCCACGTTAGCCCGCGAAAGAGCAATATGAACGTATGAACACCTGTCATTCTGCGTAACGGGTCTATTTCCGGATATAAAGCATTAAGCGTGCTTTCCGTGAGACGCGGTTTTACGGATCTTGATCGTCGGCAACTGTCGCGCGTCTCACCCAGCTGGACCCTTTCTAGTAGTGCACTCTTGAAGCGAATTACGTGAGAATCAGCGCTTACACAATGAAATACTACGATGTTATTAACTTCGTAATAAGCAAAATTGCCGCCTTAAGACTAACTTGGCTTTAATCATAATTAACATTTAGTGATTCAGTTGACGATCTTATTCTATTCTGGAGAGAAATAATTAAGGAAACAGCTTTTAATTCGTCGCTGATCCAAAATGTGTTTGTAGGTTTATTATTGTTAGCTTCGTATCTAGGTTAACAGCATACTTCTCATCAATTCGCTCTAGTGCGACAGACTAGTGTTCGTCCGTCTTACGTAGTCTTTCCTGCGGATCGTCCGCAAAATCGCGTTCAGCGACACCACCCTTAACGTCACCACGTGTAACGCTTCCGTTTACGGACAGTTTTTTGTTTTGCACTAGTAGCCAGGTGTACTAGTGTTACTGTATGGAATTGCTGATTTTTCGGAATAACATTTTTATCTTCTTATAGTGGCATTTGGTACCCAATAGCAAACAAAACGCTTCACATGGCTATTCTGTGACGTATTTTGTTCGCTATTGGGTAAAAAATATATGACGTACGAACGACGGACGGACGAAAACATCCAGCTATAGATAATATGCCTCTTCACAAAAACCCTTACAGGGCAGCTAAATAAGATATACACAAATAGCGCCAGGAACCAATGTATTCACCAAAACTATAGAAACATAGTCATGTTTCTTATTGGCCTTATTTGTCTTATAGGCCAATATGATCAAATATACAATGTACACAGGATGATTGTTTGCCAAATAAACAAATATATCATACAAATAGCCAATTTGGAGTGCCGCCATTATATAAGAGCTAACGTTGGTCGTTTGCTTTTTCTTCAAAACGAAGACGCGCATGTGTGCAATAGGAATAACCTCGCCGCTCATTTAATTAAATACCTACTATTTCTAATAATCTGTTCTGCGGGTTCCAACTTTGTTTTAGCAGTTTGACCGCAGCATGTGGTTACGTTAAACTATGTTTAGAATAACCAGGCATTGGACGGTTGCAATTTTAGATTATAGATACTATATTCGAGACTTTCGACATTAAGGTAAGGAATTCAACAATATTTCATTTCATTTGTTTTATTTAGAATTTTGTCTATGTTTTTGGTTTTAATGATTATACTTGCATATATTATACTTAAACCTACCAATATTCCTGTAAATCTTGTCGATTCGGAAATATTTAAGTGCTAATAGTTATTGGGACATACATAGTTGTATCGATCCAGGTATCTGATTTAAAACACTGTACACCAGCATATAATATTGTTTACATTTTCATTTAGGATCTATAAAACCTTAAAAAAGTAGAAAATGAATTGTACTTAATCCATTAGCGGATCGCCTCTATCCTTGCCTAAGTGCAGAAATGCGGTAATAGATTTACGCCATTTGGAACTAAGGGTGGAAATAGTCAGCAAAAAAAGAACAAAGCATAAAAAGGTCTAAGGTCAGCAAAAACATCAATAATAAAGGAAAAAGGCCAAAATGTGCGAATAACAAAGGATTAGATAATGCTGTTGTTTCTGTGCAAGCGATAAAATATCGTCAGGTATAAAACAAACCTTTATTCCATCTACTTCTGCCTTATAACAGCAGTATAATATGCTGCTGTGTTCTGGTTTGAAGGGAGTCAGGGAGGCATACTTAGTCGAGACGTTCTAAGTTAGCCTCCGGGGGGTAGTCCACGCATTTGTGATCGTCCTAAGTTTTAACTTAACTTTCCAGTTATAAAAAAAAATCTAAAACTATCGTAGCGTGATTGCGTTTTTTCATAAATATTGTTTTAAATATAAATAGGCGAACACTCAAGTCGATTGATAAACCAACAATTATTAATTAAACATTCTTTTAACTTAATCATTTTTTTTTTTTTTTTAATTTATTTATTA
>DWNJ01002606.1:0-10380 GCA_018250275.1 Udranomia eurus
TTATTTTTAGCTTTTAGCACATTATTTACATCATTGTTATTCTACTGTACTTAATATATTCACTTGATTACGTCGTATAAATCGATGAACGACGGCTGCACGCACGAAAAAGTGTCACGTTCCGATTGCAGGCGATCTCTTTTCCACTCCGTCGGTCGATGCGTCTGATGAACTCGGTTTTATCAAATGTTATTAAAGGTAATTGAAAAGTTAATAAAGTTAATGTGGTTTCAATTTTTATCGAACAAAAAAAATTTTTCAATGAACTCGTTCTTTGCATTATACAAAATAATTAATTCAGTGATAATAATTCAATTAAAAAATTATAAATACACACCACAATCTCAGCACTATCTCTACCGATTTCAATTTAACTCAATTCATAGTGATGTCCAAACTTGAAGGTTGAAGCGTTGAACGTACGAATATAATCCATTGATTGCACGAATATTCCAGGGCTTGTGATGACACGGGCTCTATGCGGGACGGGAGACGGGAGACAACCATAAGTGGCACTACATGAAGAGATGTCAAAGCCACAGCCGTGCTTCATATAAATAGTTTTGTGGATTAGTTTCTTTACATAGCTGATATGTGTATTCCAATAGGCATTAATAGTCAACATGGAGTGTCTCATAAACATCTTAATATGTCAAAAACGAAGTCATTGCGAATAACCAAAAGCGAATTAACTGATCTTATATTGTTTGTGGAATTGGCAAGATTTCTCCTGACCCCTTCATATATTTTAAGTTGAAAATTCATCAGACACATTCAGTTTCCAACCCGGATGTCCTGTTCTCGTATCACCGAACTAATACTGCTTAATCGTCTTCAAATTTACTTATATGTATTATACAATTTAAGGTACATTTGGTTCAGAATATATACCAAACAAAAAAGAAGCGCACATTGCCCCGCGCCTGTAGATCGCACGTTAGCAACGTCGGGCGCGGTCAGTAACTGGATGGGTCTGACCGACATGCAGTGGCATTTTCATATGCGTTTCCGTGCTTCGGAGGGCACGTTGAGCAGTCAGTCCCGGTTCTTACAGTTGTTGTTGTTAGATGACAGCCGTTTAACCTCGTCAGAGTCCATTGTGGGGTTCGAAAACATCCGACATGCTGGTTGTTCTATCTAGTTCTTCCGCCAACGCCGCCACGCTGCTCCAATCAGCGTGTGTGATCAGAATCCAGTTGTGGGAAGAGACCTGTGCCCAGAAGTGGGACATAAAAGGATTGAGGCCATGTATGTCACATAGACTCACACGCTTTATGCATTTTCTTAATTTTTATGCATTTTATAAAATATGAGACGCGGTCTTAAGGTAATGTCAATATTTAAGAGCGATGCGGTCGGCTCGGCCCGATGCGGGACAGCCGGGAGACAGGGCTAAGTGGTGCGGCGTCGATAGTACGTCAAACCGCCGACTGCGGTGAGCCTGTCCGCCTCAAATTAATAGCATCGTATTACGCATCCCCTGTGCTGTCTCTGAGAACTCTCGATCAACGCTTCGCTTTAACTACCGGCGTAAATTTAGACCCGCTTCTAAAATTTTGCTATAGTTGAATAATAAGAAAATCAGCAAATATTCGTTCTACTGGGATACCACACATACTTCATTCTACTGGGATTTGATGGTGTGGTGAATAACCATGTACGTATTTAACCAACTCAAAAAAGGGTAGGTAATAACTTTCCAAATATAAGTACTATGGCAAACATAAATATTGTATGACAGGGGAAGGATATTTTAGTATAATTTACTTCATAACAGTTGATAGGTATCCACTATACAAATAATACCAGAAAGAACCAGAACACGCAATGTTCTGGTTGGTACTGGCTGGAAAAAGAAACGTATAGCCTATATGAGAATGTTATGTTCTGCCGGTCCGTTTTATATCTAATGATTTTAATTTTCAACAAGACTTCCTATATAATTTATTTATAAATACAAAAACCGTTTAAAGTTGGAATATCAAAAAATATGCGACGTGGTCGATTTGACCCCACGCAAGGCCTGAAGGTGACAGGGCTGTGTATCAAGGTTATGTAATGCGCCGTCGATAATACGTCAAACCATATATGAAATAAAACTAAAGCCGCTGAAGTTGTAATGCATCTACGAAATTTAATTTACATGGATATATATATACTACCTAAAGAATGAGAGATATGCGACTTGGTCGATTCGACCCGACGCGAGGCCGGGAGGTGACAGGCCTCTGTGACAGGGCAAAGTGATGCAGCGTCGATGATATGTCAAACCACCGATTGTGCTGAGCTATGTCTAAAATTAATAGCATTATACCACGCATCCTATACCCCATTTATGCACACTCTCTCAAAGCTTAATATTAACCTAACGACCAACGTCAATGGATCTCAGAAATAGCATTTGAAATTGCAAAACTAACTAGTAAAAAAATCATTAGAAATTGCATATGAAATTGTAAAGTAAGGTTCCTAGATAGATATTTGTGGAAAATCATTTTACGTTTCACAACAATAACTTTGATTTGAATTCTTTGTTTTATTTTACTCTGATTGTAATGTTACATACTGTCGGAGCAAAATGCAATTACGCCATAGACTGATAAAATGTGTATGTCTTAAGTCGTACACGTCGTCGTATTGCTTTATGTGGTTACTCACCCGCTCAAGATTTTCCACTCTGGCTGAAAAAAATATGGTGGCAGCATTATTTATTACGAGCTCATGTATCAATCGCTCTTTGGTACGTGGAGCATACGCGATGCACACGCCAATCTCTTGAGTGGTAACTTTATACCACCACTTACAGAATTATATAACGTACGTAAGTTAATTTATAAATGCAGCTGTATTTGCAAATTATACGTACGGGTACGGGTTAAAGAATTGAATATTACTGAGAACAGTAAAGCTAAGATAGCAAATATATTAGCATTTAACTCAAATATCAACTAGTACAAGAAAAATAGAATTAAAAACAGGAATTACTTCTTTAATGGCGATTATTTTCTTACGAAATCCAAACTACTTCCAAATACTACTACTGTTACTATTGGAGTCATAGAAAACAACAACATACTTACCCATAAATCTTAAACGACATGTTATACATGTTAAAAACATATTCACGGCTCAAGGGAGACTGGAATTGTGTGGCAAAGCTGATTAACTTGCTCCGAATCCCTCCAGGCTCGAAATTAACGTAACACTAAATGCGTTCTGCGCGCCTTTCTTCCTGGCCCTCTAATGAGTATTAAGGCAAGTCTGTCGAATATGCTCTGAACACGTAATTGCGATTTGTTACTAAGGGGTTACAAATATAAAGGTTACTTTTCATGTTAGAGAACACGTTGTTCTATTACTGGTACTATTATTTTCGTTTACGGCGTTTATATTTAGCGTTTCGCTGTTTAGGCCTCCGGTGGACCTGAGTTCAAGAACTGTGAATGGACACGTGACTGGCAATCTATTTGCCTGAACCTACCTTTAAAAGGTGCATTTTTTTTCTGTGGAAAATATCTATGGTAGCTGGTAGACGGAAATATCTAAACATTAAGGAAAACGTAGCATATCCCGCTTATTCTTTATACCTAGTCAAATAATTAAACATAAATCAAAATAGATTTTTTCAGCTGCGTAACTGCCCTTACCTCGGTACACTTTTGTGAGGGGCTTAAATAATAATATCCTTTACTTACCCGAGGAGTGATCAATATAATCCTATAAAGTCAATGAAGTTATTAACGACAAATATTTAACTGCGTGTAATAAAGCCTCACATAGACACGAGTATAACTAAAACAGAGTGACAAGACACAAGGACAAGTGTCAGATGTGATTGTAGATATTGTGCGCGATATTAGCGTTACAATCAATCACAGACTGCCAGTGACATGTAGGTAATTACGAGCTAACCCGCGGGAGCTCGCGTCCGTATTCTGACTGAATCTTACCATTGGATCCATACATACGAATTTATTAGTCCGTTCACGCTACCTGATGAAACGATTTTGATTAAATAAGCAAACAATTCGTTTTATTAAATTGAAAATGGGTCATTTTTGCTTAAAAATTAACTGTGTAATGTCCATTCCATACTACCAGGGAATATAAGAACTTTATATAATTATCAAACGTCTGTATGAAATAATCTTTTATCAGTTGACATAACTTAATGTGGTCACAAATAAAGTTTAGTGTCGTGACTATTATATAATTAAATTAAACTATCATATAATTAAAATATTATCGAAAGATGTGTTTCATAGACGTTTTCTCCACATAGAAAGGTAATATCACCCCACCTACTTTTTTTGGCCGGATAAGAACCACTGACTATAATTTTGTTTTTTTTTATATCTTGGAGGTAGCAAACGAGCATGCAGTCAACCTGATGGTAAGTGGTTACTGCCGCCCACGGACAACTGTAATCAACCCAAGACAGGATCAAAGTTCTTTCTTAGGTCAACTACTAATGCGTTGCTAACTACCCCCGAGGACTAAGTATGTCTTTCTGATTGCAAATATATGACACAGACTCAAAGAAAATCCACTGCGAATTCAATTTCCAAATCAGCACTAGATATCTTACTACGATTACGGTATTATAGATATGTAGGCAACTCGAAATACGTTTACGTAGTACTGCAAATATGTTTACTGACTGAATGATTCATCAACGCAGAGCCGAAGCTGAAGTTAGAAACATGAAATATGGACAGTAGAGCCCTTTCATAGCACAGACTATTCATAGCCAGACAGAGAAATCTACGCATAAGGAATGAATTGGGGGGACGAAAGTTTTGTATGGTTATTCTGTTATATTCTATAATATGCGAACATATTGTCAACTAGTCTTCATTTTATAACAATAAAGAACAATCTTTAAACTCAAACTTTAGAATTTAATATCATCACAGAAGACCCCTTCTTCCCAAATAATTTGTATACAACATTGTGGAGATAATATCTCTCATAGAACGTGAATCTTCTTAATTACCGACAATGTTGAAATAAAGCTTCTAACGAGTTTTAATTAACAAGTTTAAGAACGTTGTGTGAAAATACCTAACAATCGCGATGAAGTATTGTTCTTATTTATGTTTTTACAACATTGTTATAAGGGCGACCGTAATTAAATTACTCAAACTCATCTGCAAAAGTTTAATAATTGGTTATCAATTCAAACATTACCATTTAGTAAATTTTATAAACAAAATTGATGAACCTAACCTATAATATGAACGTGTAATTAAAAACATAGATGGGTAGTCTTTGGTCTTTGTTATACTTTCTGACGCTGAAACTTTAATGAGTTATATATTTTAGGGTTCAAATACGCCGACCAGTGTAATGTATGTTGTTTTATGGTCTACCTTGGGGTCGGTTAGAGGACAAAACAACAGTAGTGGAAATGCAGCAACATTATTTAAGTACGAGTTATTAATGTTGTGATAGAATAGGGACTCAGAGATTTGACAAGTTAGGTATGTACTATCTACTATTGGCTGTCTGCAGTTGGTAATCCGCGCGATTTCCTGACTCATTATAAACCTAGTAGTTTCCCATAATCGATATTAATACTAAGTACATAATATTCAAGTAAAACATTAATAAATTCTATTCAACAAATCCAACTTTATTATAAACATTTTTGACTTTACTTACATTCAGATTTTTTATTAACTCACTTCAACTTCAATTAAAGTCACTGGTATAACACTAGTAACGTAATGAATCCTGTCACTTTCTCTGTGTTACATAGGAGCTTATCAACTAATAAACTCGTATTTATGAACCTATGAAATGAGCCATATTTTCCTTACCGATCTCCTCCTTCTATCTTAGTTGCCTAGCTAACGCATATAAACCGTGATCTACTTTATGTAATTCCTATTCAGTCACATTTATTCCGGCCTCCTCCAAGGCCTCGTAAATGTCTGTTCGGTAATCTTATTTTCCATGCTACTATGTGACATGAATGTTAATGATAAGCGACAACCATATCCACTCATAACGGGCAATATTCGAAACCAAACTACGGTAAAACCGAAAAGCTGCTTATATCGTGTCACATACTAGCCAGTTTGAATATGGACAAATGAGTGGTAATTTGCACCGCTTCGTATCGTCCGTTTCGGAGCAAATGTGAATATCAAATGAGTATTTAAGCCACCCATTTGGATCACTCACGGCCGATGCCAATCATTTCCAAATGGATGCTTGCGGTCTTTGCTCCACGGCTGTTAATTACCATATCCCTCCACGGGGAATTTGTACAGCTCATTTTTGAATTTTTGGACGATTAGCTACTATTATTAGCTTTACAAGTTCTGAATGTGTAGCGAATTTAAACATTGAGCTGAGTTCACGGATTACTACGACGGATGAGTGAGCGCATGAAGCCACGGATAAGATGTCGGTAGTTGAAATTAAAACCAATGAATCGACTACTTAATACCAATATATTACTTAATACAAATAGAATAACACTTTACCCATTTTTCTACGGACTATATTACGCTGTATCTCCGATTGTTATTTTATTTGACCAAATAATCATTCACCGTTTGATTGTCACAACAATAAATATAGAAATATACCTATTATGTCATAATAGATGAAGGCAACATCATGGCTAGAAATTCATTAGAACAAAAACATCCATCCATGAATCGTACGGAGACAATGACTGTCGAAATAAAACCAGAGAAATTGTTCGTGTTCCATTAGCGAAAAAGGGAGAAGATTTGTATACCAAAAGTTTGTCGTGGCAAGTTTGTGTTATGTCTTGATCTTGTGCAGATTGAATACATTGGAGGCGAGCCGGAACTAAAGGGTCTTATTGTTATTCACCCCTCTGAGTGTGACATCCAACTACCCGACATGCCTAAACAAAGCGGGTTGATCGTTTTAGTCAATTTAAACAAAAGAGTAGATATATTTTCAACAGCATTCGCTTTTCATAACAATGGAACTACGACGTTGAATTTGCAGATGTTTAGTTTATAGGAACGTGGCGTACTTTTTGATCCAATAAATTACTGTAAATAACTTTATTTTAGTATATTAAACATTTTACTCTGTTAACTTTATCATCAAATATATTATTACATTGCAGCAGTATTTTAATTTCCTCGGAATACATAATTACAGAGATTTTACAATAAGATTTCGTGATATTTTAATATGTGTACGTCACTAAAAGTGTGGTCTGTTTTCCAAAAGTATGTGTATGCGATACTCCGATTGTTTCACTATTCATACAGGAGACATTGTATCTATAATAGCTATAAATGTAATTGATACTTCAAACACAACGGTAATAAAAGACGGAAATATTTTTGTTACAACAAATAGTAGCGAGATATCGAAAATGGTTCTACGAAATATATGTCATCTAAGATTTGTAGCCGAGAAATTGTTTCTGTCTTCAGTTTCCGCAATATATTTTCGCGGTATTATTAAATTTTACGTATGGCTGATCAGAATCACGCAATGAAATACCCTTAAAACGAGAAAGGGGTGCCATGATTCATTACCTATCGTATGCCATGCTATTTGTGATGGTATAAAGACGAAATAATGAATAATTTAATCACTTCCTCCGAGGAAATAAATTTTTGAACAAGTATCAGCGAACGAAGGAAAATATCAGTAAATGAATCTTTATAAATTGGTAGACGGTCTTAGTTCTTGATTTAGAGGTAAGACAGAGGAAACTGTATACATTCAATTTAGAGGAATTGTGTTCAGTCTTTTATATCGAATAAACTGAAAAGGCAACCAAAGATATAGACAAGCTGTAAACTTGATTACGGAATTCAAAGAAAGAACAAACAAGTAGAGAAATCAAGGAAAAAGAAGCTATTCGCTTTGGTATTTACGTACTAAAATTATATCAATAAATTCCTTATTTCTTAGACGTTTATTTGATATTAATTTTTATAGCTAGTTATTGCATTTATATTTCTTATTAAATACTAACTCCAACCTAAAAAATGAAATGATTAATTGTATCATTAATAAATTTTAACATAATTACAAATAACGCGCATTTTTTTCTCTTTTCTGGCAATGCCGCATTCACGGTCAGCCAACGTCAAGAACACGAACGAACACGTAAAAAATACGAAACTCGATTAAATAGATCTATAACACCTAGCCATCACCATCTATAGCTCAGGCTGGCAACGCAAAATGGCAACATAAAATTGAGTGAAACGAATTTCCTAAATCTAAGTGTCGGCGCCGCTATGCCCCGCGGCCCAACTTTGACACTGTATATGACCCGTGTAATAGCGCCTTAAATTAAATAAAGCTTTGCATTTGGCGAGTATGTATCACCCAGTTGTCCCCAGGCGATATTAGAGCCTTTGTTTCCTGTTTATCACATTTTTGACTTATCACCAGGAGTTTCCAAGCATTTTAATGTTCAATATCAACAATCAAATAAATACTTTATTTGTCTAGTACATAACTTATTATATTACATAAATTGCTTTCTAGAACATAGGCTACTTATTGTCCTATAAATAATGTCTCATTTCCATTAAATATAAAACCAATGTATGCTTGTATGAAATTGACACTGTTTTGTTTATCAACAACTGTTTTATGCATGTTAATAAACTATCGCATCTTCTATACTCGTAGTAGTAGCGGTAAATACATCTCCAGAATTGTAACGTAAGTAATAAAATATATCTTCCATGTCTTCTCTTTAAAATTCTTCCATTAAACTCTGAACTGAAATAGCTCTATAAAGTCGAGTAACCGTTCCATAATACAAACAGAAACCCCGAGTGTCGATTTCCCGCATGTTCAGCTCGGGCAGTGTGTATGACCGGTGTATTACCGCCTTAACCTAAATAAAGAAAATTGAGTTTATTACAGCATTCATTATGTAATATAGATCAAAAATACGACACCCCGATCCCAGGCATACCCACCCAGATAACAGGCAAAACCACCCAGTTCCCAGGCATACCCTCCCAGATCCCAGGCATACCCACCCAGATCCCAGGCATACCCACCCAGATCCCAGGCATACCCACCCAGATCTATCCTAAAAAATGACATATGTGAAACCTTTCCTTCCAGAAAGATTAAAACATATAATAGTATACACATATTAATACAACAAACACTTTTGCAAATTGCAAAGATCTATCAAAATTATTGAACAGAATATTGTATTCTACATATGAGTATATAATATTATGAAACAATAAAGTTTTAGGAATCAATAAAGTTTCTAAACTTTTCGGATAAGATAAAAATCTCTTACAGTGAATACTGGATTGGAATAGCATAAAATCGAGTTACAGGGATTCCATTCAATTGTATAAAGCAAGAACGAAGAAATACCCGAGCACCGACATCTTGACGCCCCTCGCTCCAACTTTGACAGCGTATATGACCCGTGTAATGGCGCCTTAAACTAAACAAAGCTTTGCATTCGGCGAGTATATCGCTTTCTCTAGCATTATTTTCACGGAAATTTCAAACAGCTTCATTAATAGCTAATGAATTATGAGTTCACTAGTATTCATTATACTTTGTCTATGGACAGCTGTAACTGATCCCCTTAAAAAAGTTAAGCAAACAGTATTGGAATTATTTATGTACGTAGTTATTTTTTTAATAGGACCTATATTTCAACGTTAAATAAAGATGTGCAAGAAATCTCATCTGTTACTAGCAATGTCTAAGCCCGCGAACGATTTATCATTATTTATCAAAAATGTCGGACATTGCAATGTGGATCACAAATGTTGTCGTTTTAATTAAAATTAAATCAAACCTGAATCTTCTAGAAGGAATTTGGAATTCTGCCTCTTTGCTTGCTCTCTTCTCGAACTGAAATATATTCTATATTGATATTATATACAACTGTAAACACATTGTGTGTATCATTATACATATGATTACGTAAAAAGATATATATACCATACGTATATCATACTACCGCATAGTGTGATAAATTATTAAATTATGGATTATTTTTCATATCTATTTCTTAACGGTGAAACTGACGAAAGCTAAAACAAGTAGGAGAAACTAAGAATATCAGAAGTCATTTTTACTTAACACTTCAATATCCATCGCATATACCACCATTAGTAATAACTCAATTACGTAATTGGTAATAATCTCATCTAAACATATTTATAACTTAGGCATGAACCCCTTTTGCTTTACAAGCTTTCATTTCAATTAATTTACTGATCTACTAGATATAGTTTCTTTTACACACATGTACGTAACATACGTATAACATTAATATACAAGCGTATGTAATCTTATCCCTTGTTCTTAATTTCTTAATTTACAAATGTACAACACTTGGAATATGCAAGGTACATTATCACAGTCACAGAA
>DWNJ01002607.1:0-10379 GCA_018250275.1 Udranomia eurus
TTATAAATATGTTTATGTGTAGTATGTATGTTTATATCTTGTCTGATGATACTATGGTCAAATATAAGTTATAGATTGTTTGGTTTGAGATGATGTTTGTAGGATGTTTCCCTAAGGTCTAGTTTTTTCTTTACACCTAGGACCTTCGTCTTAAGTTGTATTTATTAAAGAAGTGATAATATACATGTAAATATTTGACTCTACGTAATTATTAAATTCACAAAATTCCAGGTTTGAATCACAAAAGCAATTTTTTTTATCCTAATTCAGACTATTCTGATAAAATTTGTCTGTAAAATGTTCTGATTTGGTGGTATCTTGTGTTGCTTAAGAGTAATAAATAACTACTTTGGGTAAATAATTGAGCTAATATGACATAGTTGGCAATTAATTTTTTATTAATTAATTTGGCTTTATAATACCAGAATCCAATTACCTACTAGTGTAGCGATAATTAAAAAAACAATAACTGAGAAATAAGATTTTAGGTAAAGAAAATTAAAGTATAATTTATGGAGGTTTATAATAATTAAATTGAATTGTTTGTACGTATGTGCGTTATAATATTGTGTTAATGCATAAGTGATTGAGTGATAGTGAAGATGTATAAATTTTCATATATATTTTGCAATAGCCATATTTAGGACGTTTCATGTTCCTTTTTGTTCTATGTGTTGCATTGTCTTTCTGTGAATTGAGACATGAAAAAGACACATACATGTTCATCAACAGTCTATGTTATGAAAGGAAATGGCTGGAGGCAGGCAAGGAACCACTCTTATATAGTTTTTCAGATTTTATTCTTAGATTTTTATCAAGTCAAGTATCAAAAATTCCCATGTTATTAACACTTGAGCTAAATTTAATCGCATTTGGTAGGGACATATCCTAGGAATTATTGTTTAATTTCATAATCATCTGTGTCTTGTTAGCTCGTAATCTGTATTAACACTATGTCTATTATATAACTTACAGTCTCCAACAGCTCATGTTGTTCACATTGAATTAGATGAACTTCAAAAAAGATTTTATTTTAGGGGTTGAATGTCCAAAAATTCTTTCTTATTGACTGTATTCTTTGTGAAATGAGTAACTATGCAAAATATTGAGCGAATTCATTGTAGTTGTTAGAGATATCATCAGCCAGTCAGTGATTTAATCTTAACCAAATTCAGAGGTTGACATTTTTTGTTGCCCCCAATTCCATATGCCATATAGGCTAGAATACACATTAAATAAAAATTCCTTCACTGCCCCTCTGCAGGATATTTTTAGAGATGACTGATGAGTAAACTAGTATTTTAATGTAATTATAAATTATTAATAATTATAATAATGGCAGATTAATTAAATTTAATCTGCCATATTCACCATTGCCAAGTTAACTATTGCCCATTAAGCAGTTGTCACACCTTGTCGGAGTTCATTTGGGGGTTTGAAAACATCCCACATACTGGTTGGCCACTAAACAGTTCTTCCGCCAACACAATACAACTTCCCCAGTTATGGGACAAGGTCCAGTAGTACATAAAAGGGTTGCTGCCAATGGCGTTAGTGATAAACATTTTTTCTAAACTACCCACTAATCCACAGGTGAACGATGTGAACTTCGAGGACATGACCAACGACGAGGCAGTGCGGGTGCTCCGCGAGGTGGTCCAGAAGCCAGGGCCTATCAAGCTGGTGGTGGCCAAATGCTGGGACCCCAACCCAAAGGGTTACTTCACCATCCCTCGCACGGAGCCCGTCAGACCTATCGATCCTGGTGAGTATTGTCTTATGACCGTCGTGCATCTGAAGTCGAACTGTAGGTTCTACCACATTAACTTAATCTATAAAACTCAAAGTTTAACTCATCGTTAATCTCAAATGTCCATTAACCAATCCCCAGGTGCATGGGTGGCGCACACGCAGGCGCTCCGCGAGGCGTACCCGCCGCCCCCGCTCTCGTCGCTGGGCTCCACGTTGCCGGAGCGCTGCTCGGAGGCGGGGAGCGGGGCGCCCCGGCCCGCGCTGCCGGCGCACGAGCCCCAGCTGTCCGTCGGAATGGACGTGGCGCTCGTCGTGCGCGCCATGCTCAGCCCGGATTCCGGTATGGTGTCTTTTAGTGACCGGATTATGCTATGGTGCTTTTTTGGCTAGATCTCGGAAACATGTCCAAGCTGATTGATTCTTCGTCGACTAATGTGAACTGTATAACTTCAATAGACTCATGAATTTTGGCAATGAGATAATATTTATACCTTAACAGAATAAAATAATGGAAGAGAGGATTATTATGGAAGTTTTGTAATTTTTAACTCCACTTCTGCTTCAGAATACCTTACTTAGTCTAAGTATTATTATACGAGTATAACAACATCAATATACTGCCAACTATATAACTTCTTACTGGTGTTAAAAGTTTTTAAATGTATTGACGTGATCCATGTTTCTCTTTCTCCGCAGGCTTGGAGATCAGGGACCGCATGTGGTTGAAGATCACAATACCGAATGCGTTCATCGGCGCCGACGTGGTTGACTGGATCCTGCAGCACGTGGCCGGCGTGGCGGACCGCCGCGACGCCAGGAAGTACGCTTCACACATGCTCAAGGTGAGGGAGACGTAGGGGGATGAAAGTGTGCCCCTTTAGGGAGGAGCGAGATTATCTTGCCGCTTGGTGGATTTGGAGGGTTTGAGAGCTTCGGAGAGCATGCTGACGCTTGAAACGCTAGTTTTATTATTCAAGTCAAGGTGACTTTACTAAGATAGATTGTGATTATATTACTTTTCCTTTGTTTATGAAATAAACCATCGTTTTGGCAGTAACATTAACACATATTGGCATGACTGTACATCATCGTCTAAAATTTTTCGAATCAATAACTTAATTTTATTTATTTTCCTACGGTTTTTCACCAACGGGCAAACCTTGACGACCAGCTTCTTTCTTAATAACACTGTAGAAAAATATAACTCTTATGTGCATGCGTATAAAAATACCATCGGTACATATCCGCAGGCCGGCTTCATAAGGCACACGGTGAACAAGATTACGTTCTCGGAGCAGTGCTACTACGTGGCGGGCGAGCTGTGCGCGGACATGGCGGCGCTGCGCCTGCGCGCGCCCGACGGGGACTCGCTCGCCAGCGACACGCTCGCGCCGCTGCCCAACCCCGGGTGAGTGGCGCTGGGCCAGTGATGTGTTGCGGATGATGTTGATTGTGTTAGTGGGCTAAGGTGGCCGGTGTCGACCACGACGTCGGTGAGATTATTGATAGGTGCTGTTTGCGTAAGTGAGCCATGCTGGGTCAATGTCGACTATGTTATGACTAATATTTCGTTATAAGAGACGGGTTGCATGGTACTCTTTCGCTAGGTGCGCTAATTTGAGCCAAAGTTGATCGCAAAGTTCTAGTATTACCCTATAAGAGAAAATTCTTGACATTTGTCTAAATGGTTCACAGTGTCCCACTTTGTATGGGTAATGGTGACATGTCGACCTATTCACTCCTCGAAATGTAATGTAACGTTGTTGTTTCTCCGTTCCAGCATGATGGGCCCCGGCTACATGCCGTACGCTGGGTCGTACGGCTACCAGCCCATACCCTTCAAGTACTCCAGCTGTGTCACCAGCGAACACACCATCTATGGGTAGGTCATTTATTTTTTTATTTTGCTTATCTATTTATTTGTTCAGAAGCAACAAAGTCTCTGCTATAAGTTATTTTATGAAAGTAATGTATTGCTGGCTGTTTGACGAAGATGTTACTGAAAACAAAATAATTGGTTTGGTATTTTGTTTGTTTTATTTATTTATTTACTTGTATTCAAGAAATAAACAAGGTTTCCAGCTACATGTAATGAATATAAATTATTTATTGTAGACTGTTTTACAAAGGTGTTACAAACAAAACAATTGTTATAGAGCAGTCATAAAATGGACACAGTATAACATGTACTAAATATATACATATACAAATTACGTAAAAAAATACTAAAAGTTATTGTACATTGTTAGGAAATTGACAAATATTAAGTAACTACAATGCAGTAACATTTTACATTTAACTGAATCCCTCTGACCAGATTTGTGCATAGATTTAAAATTCAAAAGCATATATTTTGTCTGGTATCTTAAATTCGATTGGATTTGAGTTTTATTAATTTCATGAAGCTGCTAAGCTGCCGTTCTAATGTATGTGCAGCCTCTCTAACCACTTATACAACACTTTCGCAGATACAATCGCGAGGAGAGTGTGCTGTCGGGTAGCGGGGGCTCCAGCGCCGGCTCGGACCACCTCACCGCCAAGGAGCACACCCGTGAGTTACACTTGTACTCTGTAAATTGTATGTACCTAATACAGGACATATTACTTTTCTATGAGTTAAACTATCTTCTTTTATCCTCAAATCTCTTATGCCTTAGCTTAGCTGTACCTGTAATGGGTTACAGTAATAGTTATAATAAAATAGTAGTAACCTTGACTCAATTTATGATGTTAATGCGACTCTGATTTTCTGATCTGAAGTAGATTTGCTCAAATTGTATTTCTTCCAATATTATGTTAATCCTTGTAAACGTCGATCATTATATTTCCTTAAACTTCACCACTAATCCTGATTGACTGCATTATCTCAAGCATCATATTGATCTTCATTTTTGTTTCTTCAATTGCATTGAAGCTGATTTTTTTTTTACAAACGTCACATTGTCGTTTATGCATCCCTCCCCTAACACTACCTACCATACCACACAAACACACGCATGCACGCACACGTACGTACGCGCACACGCGCACGCGACCTGGCCCCGTACCCTCTGCGTGTCCAGCAGCGAGCCACGTACCACTAACTAATCTCATTGTCTATACACGCACAGCGGCGAGCCGCGAGGGCGAGGTGAAGTCGACGTCGAGCGGGTCGGGCGCGTCCGCGTCGGCGGCGGCGGAGGGCGGCGGCGGCGGCGGGGGCGGGGGCACGCGGCGCTCGCACTCGCACTCGAGCGGCTCGGACCGCGCCGCCGACCGCGCCGCCGACCGGCCCGTGCTGTTCCTGTAGCCGCGTCCGGAGACTGCACGGTCAGTTGTTAGTGGTAGAGGGGTGGCTTACGGGCTAGTTTTCTTTTGTCAACGACGTCGTTGTCAACGTTTCTAAATGTCTCGTACGTGCAACCGTCTAGAGACTTCACGGTTAGTGGTAGTGGTAGCTAGTTTTTTTTTTGGCCAGTGTAGCGAATGTTTTTAATTTTTCAATGTGACGTTGGTGTAACGGATGGAAAACTACGGTTAGTGATCATAGGAACGAGAGTTTGATTGTGTTTATAAATGTGAGGGTTACGAATGGTTTTTTTTTACAATATAAAAAAAACGTTTTGTTTGCTTATCTCAAAAAAATTAGTATCAGCTCTGGATATGATTATTTTTATATGTATAAATATAAAGTAACATTTGAATGAATAATATGAACGTACATCTACATATTTATACAAACAAGCCAATGTAAAAAAGAATACAATAATAATGTCAACAAATGAAAAAAATAATATCTATTACTAACTCAATATTTTAGAAGACAAGTATAGTTTACATTATAATTTCATTTTTCTCCTTTTCCAGGGTAAAGTTGCTAAACGTTGGGATTCTGCCAAAAAAATCGTGGTCAACATTATGTAAGTGGTTGTTGTGGTCGATTACGCGTTGTAATTGATTAATTATTGTGTAATTACAATTATTATGATTGATACGATTATTGATAATAATGGATAAATTATTAATTGATACAGTTGCTACGGTGACGCCGCGACCGACGGTTGTCGGTCGGTACTGCCATTTTTTGTATTTGAAAATTGTTTTTGACGGAGAAATTTTATACACCATGTATATGTTGAAGGTTTTTTATATAGGGTGGTGTTGGAAGTGCAACTAGTAAGGATTAATTAAGAAATAATGGCATTTGACGAGATGTTGTTGTAGAATTGGGTTTGAAGATCTATATTTAATGAAAGTGGTACAAGCATACATAGTAGAATAACTTTGCTATACAATTTGAATATATTATAATATTGTTTTTGAGCAGACGGAATATTGTCTATTTTTTTCTAATTCTGTTTTTTCGAAAACAATATTTTCCTATGTTCAACCTATTATGTTATTGAAAACTTAAAATCAGTAACAGATACGCTTGTTTTATAATCTGTTAGCCGAAATTGAAAGTAAAAATAATTGTAAAAAACTTATAAAATTACGTATGTCGCACTTTCAATACCGCTCCAAAGTTGCTATTGTATAACTTTAGTTATACATTATATACGTCATATACATAATTATACATTTAATTATATACAGGTGCGACAATCATGTGAACGAGGGCAGCTGTGTGTATATTTTCTTTAATTTTATGCAAAATTATAGACGTGCGTTTTAAATAATTTATTTGTGAGATGAAAAAAAAAACATTTTTTTTTACAATCGAAAATCGTGCCATTCTGTTATTATGTTTTAATCTAAACTTGTTTACCTTTATTAATTTAGTAAAAGGAAATCACACAATTATTTTCGCGAATTAATTAATGTACTTGTAGTATTGATTTTTCTTTGGAATAGATTTACAACACTGGTTTTGTTGTTAAGTATTAATAACAATTTCGATCCATTTCTTGAGATCATTTTTCTTAGAATCAATTTGTAGCTTAGACGGTTCCGCGGTAAATAATATAGTTGCCAAGTATATTTTATGTAAACATAATAATAAAAAATATATTAATAAAAACTCCTTTTTCAAAACGAGCTTTTATTCAAAATTTCAGTTGAACTAAAACAACTTTTTTTTTCAAATAATTTCTTGAACAAACCTGTGGCGCAATCCGACAAAAATTATTAATAGGGGTGCAGACGATTTTCATAGATATACATGAGACATATTTAAAAAGACATTTACAATAAAAATATCACGCATAATAATTTAAAATCTAAAAATAAATTTCTTCAAAATTGTCCGCTAAAACGGTAATATATTTCATGGCGTCGATGTGACGTAACGCTCCCCTAAACACTAACATCGGACGCTATTCAATGTGTGAAACAACAAATGTGATGTCATGAAAAGGAAACGGGCAAGCAGTTAACCTGATGGTAAGTGTTCACTGCCGCTACGTAATCAACCCAAGACCGGATTGAAGTTCTTTCTTAAGCCGACTACAAATATGTCGCAATCCCCGAGTACGAGGTTGGATCTCCTCGGGTCAATTATGTCTCCTTGACCACACACTTCAAATCAGAACACAGGAGCAAGGACACTATTGTTATAAGCAGAAATATGTATGGCGGTGGTGGAGTCTTGCCACGATGCAACATTTTAAGATCGCTACACTCTTAACAATAAGTTACTTACCACAGGAAACCGCCTCTCGGTATAACCATCTCGCTCGCTCCCCAGGATGTCAGCAGCGGTGCGTCTCAGTCCCACGCCGCCACCCCATCTATAGCCCTCTGGGTCATCCCCAGAGTCCCTTCTTGCCCCAACCCAAACTGACTCTACAGCTGGAAAGAACAATATTTAAATTAGAACCATTTTATACAGGGGTTTAGTAGATTATAAGAGATACACCGACAATACAATACTTTTGCAAGACATCCGCTTCAAGATTACCCTGCAACGGGAATGAAAATGAAAAGGAAAGGATTTTGTCTCGCTTGCGTAACCGTTTGTTCTCGGATACACTTTATATAGTTGCATCCATTTATTTCACTCAACTTTGTAGTAAATAACTTATTTTAAATAATCAATAAATAAATGTACCTACCACTCACTTGTGATAAGTACACAACATCACAGAACAATTAGGCATTATTTAGGACTGTTTCGCAATTCTTTGTAATGTTTCCTGTTCGCTGGCCGATTGTACACTGAACAGATGTTTGCCGCCGATTTAGGAGCAGAGGGCATACGGCCGATACGTGGTTCGAGGGGAAAACATAGCGGGAAAGCGTATCGTCGGCCTATGTCTTGTAATGTATTTGACTGATGTTATAATTCAGAAATAGGTGTGGTGGTGGTGTCGTACTACGTACTACCACCACCTTTGTAGTACACATTAAAAAGTATCAATACTCTAATACTTACAAAATTGTAGTTCAGACAGTGCTTCAGCTAAAAACTCCGCCTTTTCCATAGTGTCCAATATCGCCAAAGAGCCGTTATGGCGACCGCTGGAAAAGTAAGATCGAAGAATTAAAACTACGGATGAGTCCAGACCTAGAAGTTTGTTTTATTGTAATACTAGCTGACGCACAGACAAACATTCTAAATATCTTTTTTTGGGTTCTATTCTTAAATGGCTCTCTTAGATCGAAGATCCATGTACAATCACTTACTATTATGTAGTGCTTTATTCTATGTATAGAATATAGAATATGTATAGGTATGTATATATTAATACGTGAAGCAAAACGTTTAGGAACGATTTTTACGACTATTACACGAATGGAGGAGTTTGAAATTTGGCACGGTCAAAGTTTATACGGAGAAAAAGTTCCGAGAGAAAAGAAAAGAAAATATCTACTGACCACTGATCATTCTATGATATTCGGTCGATTTTAGTTCTAGGCGATCTCTAGTTTTATAACTAACTGACCAGGCGCACTTCGTACTGCCTCAAAATAATTACCCTGTCTGTAATCCTGTTACCTTTAAAATTATATTAAACCTAGTATTGCATTACACACTCCGCTATCTTTCAGTGAAAGTTCCATCGTTCTACCATCCAACGATGTTTATGACTTTGTTGTTACACAATCAGGTTCTTATATTACAATAGTTAAAACGAAATCTCAGATTACTAGCTGCAAGTCAATGAAAAATATTTAGCTTATCATCGAAAAGTGGAATGATCGCTGCGTGCTGATGCAAACGGTTAATTGATACGTAAGTCGTTACAAAATGAAACATTCAGAAATAATCTACATGTATACATATAAATAAAATTGTAGAGTCTGTCTTTAGTTTCAGGATAACTAGGTTTTTTCAAGGGTGGTGTTATTTTTACAATACGAATACCTAAACAACCATTTTTTAAATTTCTCTCTGTTTTGTCTGTTATTCTGTTTGTACGTGGTAATATCTGGTACCGCTGGACTGATTTTGATGGAACTAACTAAAATATAGAAGAGTTTATAGGGCCATGTTAATAAAAATCGTGTCATATTTGTGCGCGTTAATCTTCGAGATCAACTTCAACGTAAGTTTCTACAACGATCTTGCACCAGCAAAATTAGATAAAAATAAAATGATACAAACCGACACAATATCTTTGCGTTTTCCCAAGAAACTGGCAAATTCATTATAATGTACTCCCTGTCTTCAAAAACATATGACTCCCATCTGTCAGAGGACGCTATCGGGACTGCAATAAAGAAAATATATCTAATAGCCTACACATATCAGTAAAGAATTGTAATAAATATACGATTTTACAGATTAAAATAATTTTGTTTAGTAGAGGGGCGTGCATTTTTAGGCTGCAACATCGCTGAAAAATTGGATTTATTTTTCACATGAAAATAATAAAATTATTATGTAAAAACGATATGTGTAAATGATATATGTAACCACCTGTATGTAAATAAATGTAATTTCATGGATTGTAATAAAGAATATGAATATGAATGAATATTAATTTACTGGTCGACCCGGCGCACTTCGTACCGCTTCAGAATCATTTCCCTGTCGCCGTCCTTCAACATTTTCGACTGTCACTCATCAACCATGTATCCGATCGATATAATGCTGGTAATTAAAACTTCAGAGACCTCTGAACAAAGCTAAAAACATCAGTGCTTCATCTCCTACCATTTTGGAGTCCATAAAGGACAAATAAACAAGCAAACATTGATCTTTATACATAGATTATAACATACCTCGGTATTGTTCATGGTAACTAGCGCCACACATTGAGACGGCAAACACCAGAAACAACATTTTAAATTTGTAAACTATCTTGTCTAATGTCCAACTGTCAAGGAAGACAGCTCACAACTAACGATTTTATTATTAAAACGGTTAACAAAAGGGCTGACCAATAACTTTATGATTATGCCAGCTTATGTCATTCTGTTTTAGCAATTGTGCATTGAAAATTCCCATTGTTTGAACAAGACCGTAGTGTTTTCAAAACAGATAAGTATTCTTCTAATCTTATAGTTAATGTGCCCTGAGAATAGATAATATTAAATATTATTTCTTACTAGCTTCTACTCGTCTTTGCTCATATTTTGCATACCGCGGACAGCCTTTTCTGGATTTTTTTATAACATTGAAGTAACAACGAGCATGCAGTCCACCTGACGGTAAGTGCTCACTGCCGCCCATGGACATCTGTCCAACCAAAGATAGTCGAGAA
>DWNJ01002608.1:0-10374 GCA_018250275.1 Udranomia eurus
AATAATAATAATGAATATAATGATATATTCCACGTATCAGCTATTGACACTTTCATACTTTGTTTTTACGAGCAACATAAAGTTGGAACATACGATACAATTGCTTACTGTCTTTATGGCGCAAATTGACCGCTCTATTTGGCGATAGAGACAATAGCTTGCTGTCAAATGTACAACAAAATGCCTTAACTTTGCACCACTTATTCAATTCATGTTGGGGATTATATTTATATATGAACATAAATGCTATACAACTAAGACTTTGAAACAACTTTTCCAAGTAACAAAACGATGGCGTCGTAGTAGTGAATGAAAATAGACACCAATAACACTAACATCGCGAAGCAAATGCCGGTGATGTACATAAACTGACTGGCTTCCTGCGGCGTCGCGAGAAGCTCCTCACTGCTCGCATCTCGATCTAAAGCATCGAACTCCGAAGTATCTGTAAATAAATACATTCTCAAGTCTTTATAAATTTAAAGACTATAATGCAGAAGGTGAGAACATTGTATGCAAACTATAGGACCAATATAAAAACAAATCACACATCACGCTACTTTAATAAGTATTAACTTTAATAAATACTTTAATAAATTTACTGTAATCAGTAAATTAATTTCTTAATGGAATGAATCAGTTTGTAATACTGAAATTAGTCATTTATTTATGTATATTTTTTATATAAAATGGTTACCTGCGGGTGTTTCAACATCGCAAACCACATCAGCCTCGGTTATTTGCAAGTCTAGAAGCTCTCGCACTGACAATAAAGCTTCAGCCGGGGCCTCGCCAGGGAATAAGTAATCACAGAGATACAGGGAGCCAACTGGTACAAGTACTCTACGAGGAGGCTCGTTGAAACAAACTTTCTCTGAAATTTTATATATATTTATGATTTCATTAAATTTCATATAAGTTTTAAAAATACATTATGGCAGACTGTATAAATTGTTGGTTGTTACAAAAATAATTATTGTCCTCAGTGGTTAAATGATGGTTAAATGTTTGTATCCTTTTTGGCAAAAAAATACCACGTCACCCTAATTTTCTTTGGTGCAAGTCCCACATACTTCAGGAGTTTGCACTATTATCAACAGTAAACCAAAAGAAAAAATAAATGCCATGATGTCAGATAATAATTACATACTATATTTTTACAGTGTAAATTCTTACCTTCCGGCAGTAAGTTGTCATCAATCAATGCATCACAATGCATGGTAAATCTTGAAGCAAGTGACCTTATAATGTCCTGCTTCACTGCAGCGATAGCTTCACTGACAGTCGCTTTAGGATACATGAAGATGCTGGAAGACACCACACCACTGAAGTGTATGCTGCCATCACATTCAAGGTATTCCACAGATTCTGGCATGGAGTTTTCCTAAAATTTATCAATAAGATTCGTTGTGGCAAGTGAGCTATGTATTGACAATTTCACAATAAGAGGGAAGTGAAATAAATTATAGAATTAATAAATTTTTTATTGTATATAATTTTGACAGAAAGTTATTATTATGAAAAAATACTCACAAATGGCACAAATAAAGATACATGCATTGACTTAGGAGTATCCTGTGTAGTTTTAGTGGTGTTTTTAGGTTTTTTCTTCTTTATCATCTGTTCCAGAGCTTCTGAACCATCCTTTAATTCACCATCTATAAACATGACACTGGATTCTATTGCCTTGTGAGCTGACTCCAGTATTTGCTATAAATTAAAGAGTATAAAGTTTTCTATGAAATAAGAAATGTACCATGTTTGGAACATGCTAGAAATTTGGTTAGAAAATATATAAACAATAGCATGAAGTGGAAATTTGCCAGATACTAATAAAGTAAGTAACTCTTTACTTTATATACATACTAACTATTAATTATAAAAAATATGTCTATATGTATACATGAATAAGATAATCTTACCTGAAACTGATGTTTAACAGATATTCCACTTTTTTTAACAATAACGGGGTACATTTCATCAAACTCATAGTAACAATCTAATCTCTGCCATTGTTGAGGTTTAGGTAAAAACTTCCACTCGACTGGCTTCATCGCAGTTTTACCTGGTGAGCCCACTTCCAAACTCTTACATGTCAATACTTTAGTGCTCGTTGACATATGTAAAATTAATCTTTCGTTTGAATGTGCATAGTTCCCATACATATACTGGTTACTACTCAGAACTTTGTAAATATAGTTGAGCACGGTCTTTACTTTACTGAAGTGATTGGGATCCTCAAAAATATCTTCATCACTTGTGATAAAAATACCTGCAATTACAAATGACCACAATTAACGTTTTATTGATATAGTAAACAGTATTGAAGTGGATGTCTATTTAAATATTCTAAATCACATTGACCACTTGTGGGGCTGCTAATAGAAAAGCTTCACGTTTCTGTGTTTTAAAAGGCATGTTAAACAATTGGTTGTTTTCATTAACATAGCTGTAAACTCAACCAGAATAATGTTTACCACTTTGTACCAAGCATCCTGGTAATTTCCTTTTAAACTACTGGCACATCAATACATACTAGTAATTTTTTTAAACCCTCCTGCTAAGCTCAATAGCTTTTGTAAGGAGTGTTCATGTCATTAGTGCAATGCAGTATGGATCGAACCCATGACCTCTTGATTGTAAGTCCAATACACTACCCATTGGGCTATTGCAGTAGTCTAAAGGTACTGGCATGCAACATTGCTTTAATTTTATAGTTTTACAAATGATTAATATATAGAGATTTTCAAACTATTAATTTAAAAAAAAACATTCGTATACTACGAAATTAAGTGCATGATAGTATTTTTATACTGGTCCTGTGAGCTCCTCTTTTTGGACATGCAATAATTTACGTAGAAGCTATCCATTTCTCAGTTGATGTTACAAACAGAGGCTACAACTTATTTATTCTTATCATCGAGGAGTATATTAATACAAATACCTTGAACAAACATCCCTCCAGGCAGCATCCTTGTAACATGTTTAGCATGGTCTGCAACCCATGCCTCTGATACTCCCAATAAGTTTCGTACGGCTTCAGTCTTTTCTGGCAGACTACTTTCAGATGCCGAATCAGGACCCTTCTCTTCCGGCGTTCGGGTTAGATGGATCACATTTTCTCGGGCGTTTGTTACCTATAGAAACAGCACAAAATTATATAAAGTGTGTATGTGTAACAGTGTGATTAAATTTATTAAATGCATAAAGAAACATACTTGTCCCAAAATTAATCCTATAACGAAGACTTCTTCCGATGCATATTGCTCCAAATATTGGAGACAGTATTCAGGAGAATACACTGTTCTAACCATTTTGAGATTGAGGAGCCTCCAAGTAGATCACTTTCACGTTTATATTGTGAATTTTTAGTGCCGTTTGTGCTGTTATAACTTGACTGAAATATCTAACACTGTAAATTCAATAAAAATATATTTGATATTTACAACACAGGACATCAATACGACCACGAACACAATACCAACTGTCAAGTCAAGGTGTCAATGTCAAATGTAATGTGCTCTGTAATGTCAAATACCAAATGCACAGATTATTGATAGAGATAGATGCGTTACGATAGAAAACATAAATAATAATATAGTTCTATACTCTGCTAATATTAATCCTACTCCTAATTAATATTATGGATACAAATGTACGTTTCTTTTGTTACGCTTTCATATCTTAAATATCCAATTACTTTTTCATGACACTGCACATATTGTCAGGGTTATAGGAAAGGACATGGTGATGGGCAGACAGTTCTGTATCGGTCGAGAACGTCTCCACCCCTGATTACCTGATACGTGCCGGGGTACACCAACGATATCCCCAGACTCGCAGGCCATTTGGCCTAGTGGAAGCTGGATGTAATCCTTACGCTGTTCGCTGACGACAGCGCCTATCTCACCAAAGTGGCTGTACAAGTGGAGGATGGCCGTTAATGTCGGTAAGACGTACACCACTCTGTTCAGCTGAAAACGTACCATGCCGCCTCCGCTGCGTCTCCGTGTTCGAGATATAGTTTGGACACCCACAGTTGGGTAGGTATATTTGATGCGACATGATTGTGACCCACTCCCACTCAACACTCACTGAACACACCTTAGAGGCGTCAGGGAGGGCCGTAGTCCCTATGATAATTTCCTGAATTGTAAAGAGGTCACCTCGAGACCCGTAGCCTCTGCGGCCAAGCCGGCGCACAAAGCCACGGGCCGTAGAATGTACCTTCATCCATTAATTCGAAAGATGGGGTATATGCGCACTTGGCTAGGACAGGTACTCGTTAACTATAAATCGCATATACTATAACTATAAATAGAACTATGTTTTTGCCAACACTGTCGTGACCGCGAAATAGTTATACTGTAATTTACTGTACTATCCATATAATTAACGTAACAATAGTGATAAATATCACCGCGTGACAAGATTGGAGACGAGAGGCGTCGGTGTAATGCGACCCATATTAGGCTGTCGATATAATGAAATGCTGGGAATATTAAATATCAGAGGGCCAGCATTTTGTATGCCATTCCTTGTCTTATAAAGAACCAAACGAATAAGTCTAAGATGCAACACTATCCTAAGCATAGACCAATGCTACACTATTTTATTCGTATGCTTTGCAAGATTATTATTTTATATTGAAAATGAACAAACAGAAATATCACCCAGGTGACAGCCAATTCCAACTTCAGATGTCATTTCCTCGTGTCCCTTAATACGTGGATATAATTCTATTAATGCTTAATATCTAAACAAAAACAAGATTAAAATTAACCATCCCCGTCATAGTCAACTGCGTTGCCACGCAGGCATGGTAGATATTACCAAATATACCTGTATGTAAATATACATGATCCTTATGGGGGAATATAAAGAAAACTACTAATTAATGTTGTACTTCCATTTATTTGTTACACTTACTTGCATCCAACAATGAAATTATTAAAGTAAACTCAACTTCTTAAGTAATAACTACAGCTAAGCACTTTTATAAATAAAAATAACTTAGTGTTCAGGTGATTCTTATTCATATCAAATTTTAATGTGCAAACGTAGATCAAAAGCGGCTTCACTATTTTTTTAATTTGAATATTAGACACGTATATTTATTCTTTGTTTGCAGTAACTAGTTACTCAGTTGCTAACAACCGATATTATATAACCGAAGCAACTCTGCGTTTAGAGAGATACTATTTGTACTAGTTCACAATTTCAAATGTCGGAGCAAAAACGCAGAATCGTATTTCA
Organism: Udranomia eurus; assembly: GCA_018250275.1. Classification (NCBI taxonomy): domain Eukaryota; kingdom Metazoa; phylum Arthropoda; class Insecta; order Lepidoptera; family Hesperiidae; genus Udranomia; species Udranomia eurus. The sequence continues at coordinate 5,257 of DWNJ01002608.1, forward strand.
CTGCAGCCTACTTTAGTTGAACTTGCATTTAGAGAAATCCATTTCCGGATGTTGTTCCATAAATCTGTGGAAAAAAATCAACTTCATTAAGTAGGTAAATGACGCAAATGCATGTGTCGCGGAAATACATGTTACGAAAACAACTTACACTCACTATTCAATTCACGTGAACTTTACTATTATGATTTTATGAATGTATGCGTAATTTCACGTTCATGAGAGTAAAAGCTTTCATAAACGACTACGAAGTAAAGCTTTAGAAGGCGGTAGAACGGAAAGGAGGCATCACCACCAAACCTATTTCTGCCTTATAAAAGCAGTATTCTTGCTGCTGTGTACTGGTTTGAAGGGTGTGTCAGGGAGACATACTTAACAGAGGCGTTCCAACTTAGTCCTCAGGGGTAGCAACGCATTTGTGGTCGAAGAAAGAACTTCGATCCTGTCTTGGTTTGATTACAGATGTCCATGGCCGGCAGTGACCCTTGCCATCAGGCGAACTGCATGCTCGTTTACTTATAATAAGAGATAAAGGTAGTTTAAATTATTTTTTTAGTTTAAATGATGTATTGCATTTGATTGGTTTGACGCACCTACACAAATACTTACGACAAAAAGTTGTAGAACTATTATCTACTACGTTTAATCAATACAGATTTCTAATTTCTTCAATTTGTGACATATAATTTGAATGTGACATCAATGTATTTTTAAGCAAGGTATAAAAAATAAATATCCTTGGAAAAAGTCCATCGATAAAAAAGCACTTACTTCTTGAGCACGTCCTGCTTCTTTTGTTCATCGCTGGTGGGAAGACCCATCTCCTTTTGTCTCTGGTCGTACATCATTTTTTCCACCAGACCTCTAGTCTCGCCGTCCAAATCCGACAGTTTTGATGGCTCTACAAACATTTGTAACGTTATTATTGTTAGCAAAGACACAATAAAAAAAAGGAAGAACCATTTTACGTGTTATTTTTCTTCCGGAATTAAATTATTATTCAACAAAGATTAAACACCATTAAATTTCAAAGAAACTCAGTCCTTTAAAGCGTGACGGGTTCCGCTCTAAGTTTGCTCAAATGAAAAAAACATCTAATTTCATTTTTTACCTCACCTCATTAACAAACGAGATTTTTTGTAGAATAATACAAGTTTTACTAATAGAATCATATGCATTTTGTCAAAAATACATGAGATTATGTTGGGAGCAGGAAGATCCTATCGTTTGGAAAAAAACGTTCTACTACTAAGCTACTACAGCTACTAAAACCGTCTAATTAGCATCATCCAAAAATAAGTTAAGAGATTTTTATCATTTTTTACATTTAAACTGTATAATTAATCTGTTTTATACATGACAAAGACTGACTGTGTTAAAACATTGATCCGCCCGTTACTTTGGCCGCAACGCGGGAGTATGTCATTGCTTGGTATTACTATGTATACATACCTGGATTAATTTTCTTCGTGGATATTTCTGGATCTGTTTTAACGAGCCGGCTCCACCAGTTCATTTTGTTTACCTTAAAATTTGTCAATTAGGCATTAACAGCTGTTGCATCATACAAACAATTTAATTTCATTCACTCATAATAGTACTTTTATGATGTAAACTAAAGTCATACCTTTTCTAAATTAACAAGTAAGTTTCGTCCGTCCTGTAGCACCCATGTGGACTCCTCGATTTTAACGTCAGAGTCTAGTTCCCCATCAATGATGAGCGGTTGGCCTTTGATGCCCACTTTTAGGTGGCGCTTGTTGATGATAACCGACAGGTCTCGTGGCCTCAAGATTTGTCGCAGTGGAACTCGTAACTGTAAACAATTTATCAAGATGTACCAAAACCCCGCTGTGTCAAGTGCCACCAGTAATTCTGTCGCATTATGATGCAGTTGATTTAATCAAAGGAGCACAGCTGCTGACTCTCATGTATAATGTATGCCTCGCCACTCGCAACCAACGTTTTAATACACTAACACTTTTCATAGAACCCGAAACCGGACCCAGACTACCATACTTATTGTTCGAAGAGTGATTTTAGTTTATTGGGTTTTAGGTTCATAATAGATATTGTCTGTACGTGACAAAAAATGTATTTATGTATCTCCTGGAGGTCACCCACTGTTAAGTCATGACGATGTCGGAAATGTCAATAGTCTAGTATTTATCAAGAAAGACTAAAATGTAGACATATTTGATCTTCTCTATCTCATAATACCGTTATAATGCTTTAGTATTATATATAAGTACTTTAGTATTGTATATAAGTATAAGTCGTAGTAAAACGTAAAAGTAATTGTTAATAACTCTAGGTATATTTATTTCGTCCTTAATATGCGCCAGTATCGAGCAATTAGCTTTTAAAAAGCAAAAAAATGTGTCTTTTCGGTACCTACCCTACTAGAATAAGGAGAAACGTGGGGTCTGAGTATGCATCAATGGCGAGAGGAAAAATGTTCGCTACTTGGCGACCTATTGTCATGTGCACGTTATAAGAATAGTAAATACCTCCTTGCTTAAATAAAGGGCGATTTTACCTCTAAGACAAGGAGTCGACATTAAATGTGCAAGGTTGAACAAACTGTTACATTATAATACTTATCATAATAGAAGTATTATGCAACAATAGTTTACAACAGACCCATGACTAAAGCTCGGCGAGAATCGAAGTAAAATGTGGATTTATCTTACATTAAAAGAGTGCTGGGAGTTTTATTTCCGCCGGCTTTTTTCTCCCGGCCTACGGTTCTGAGAACCTGAAGGCATTGAAAGCCGATGACTACTGACTAAAGAAATTCTATCTGACGTTCGTTAAGTGTATTTGTATACCTTATAATGAATAAAAACATTTGATTCTTGATTGAGATCTAAGAAAGCCAAATATACAATTTGATTGTTGGTTGGTTTTATTGAATATGGTATTTATCAAATGTACATCATCACAAAAACACAAAGTAGGAAATCTTAACGAAGGGTAAATCGTGTGAATGCTCGAATTTATCAAAATAATCTCGCACAATTAATTCGAACTACTGTCGTTACATAACAGGATACAGTTAACAACAATTACGCATTTACGTAGACGGATATTAAGATGCTGGCAAAGCAAGGTTCCATGCATATTGGAAAGGTTAAATATATTTTTCCCATTTAAACATTTTAAGTTAATTCTTAAGTAATACGTAGTTGTGATAGTTTCAACGAGGACTATTTTCTCATTATGACGTGTTTGCAGACTAAATAGTAGTTATAATAAAACAATAACCTTTTGATGACTCAAATTACAACTACTCATGAATATGTATTAAATGCCGACGATCGGCCTTAAGATTGCGTAAGCATTAAAATATCCTGAAATTACACAATTTAAGCAACAATTTATAGCAAAAAAGAATTATTGCTTTGCTAAAGCGAGAAGCAAACATATATCAAACACATCTTACAATGTAGGCTACACGTTTAATTCTTTTATAAAATGCTTCCGTGAATGATAAATTGGATCGTCGAATGTAACTTGTTCGTAATACATGCATCAGAAACAAGTCAAACGAACGTGGCTTACGTCGAGGAGTTATGCATTTTTTGCTCGATTAACATCACATTTAGGCGCTCTACTCTTTAGCAGATTGACCTTATTAACATCTCGTTAATTGGCGTTTGCCGCTAGCGAGAACAAGGCGCGATCGATGAGCTGGCGTCATAATGACATGCACAGAATACGGAATGATAGATTCTCAACCAACAATTACTATGTTTCACAAGAGGACCGCCACGAAAGAACGCGAACGACCACGAAGGCGTGATGACCTCGCATTCCTCGCAAGGACGATGTACATGAATATACGGCGTCTGCGATTAACCGGAATGGACAGCTACAGCACGTTACGTTATGGTTCGCGTGTCGCTAAAATGACGAAAGTCCGCATGAGACGCCAATATTATTGAATCAGGTCGGCGATAACCAAAATAGGCGTACAATTGCAGACTCTCTCGCAGGCGTACGATTGATGTCTGTGAACGTTGAACTGACAACTTTGTCTACTTCTTACATGTAGAAAGCGTAATGCCATCGTGACTCATCTTTTTATTTCTCGAAAATATAAATTGAAAATAGAACTTGTACCTATGTAAACAAACAGTTTTAATCTATATACATCTATATAAATTGTAATCACTCTAGGTATTGTACGTTTCTTTTCCTACATGACTATGAAGATCAATACTAGACAGCCTCGTTTTTAATTGTTTGACTTAATAGAGCAGAACTATTTCTTCTTATAAGATCAAGGTGGTAGAACCCCTTATGCATAATATTATATTATTAAAAGCCACTTAATGTTTTAACGATGATACCGTTTTGGTATGGAAAGATAAAAAAAAGTATCCACGGGTGCACGCAATTTTCTTTCTCAATGTCTTAGCGTCTATCACTCTAAATTTGCTGATGTTATATAAAGAGAAAATACTGTTCTGAGCCTATACAATTTCCCACTGTCCGACCGATTTGTAAAAATATTTTACCATTGGAATCCAGCATTATCCCTGATGAGCATAGGTGATAGGATAATTTCAAAAACGTTAGGACTCCGCATGAAAACTTCAATAATGTAACGTAACAATGTTTGAAAAAAATACCAAAAAAAACATGCACCGTTAGAAACTATGCCATATTAGTCGTATCTGGAGATTAATCTTTAGCCAAATAAATTAGGGACGGGGGAGGCAACGGGGACATGGACTGGGACACGGACAGTGATCCTGAAGATATTGTCTAAGTTGGCTAAAATATAACGTCATATAAGATAAATGTTTTGTAAGTCGGAAAAATCTCTGCCATTCTACTTAATGTCTAACGTGGGAAAAGCCGCGGGCAACAGCTATCAGTAAATATAGCAATATGGTAGTTATATCCCATCGCACAAACAACCTGCCAAAGTAATTCCAGTAGCTTGAAAATGAGAGGAGAAATAATTTTAAAATTAGAAGTTCTATACGACAGACTCATTTATTTGATTAGACTACGAGTACAAAAGGATTTTATTGTACAGTCACGAGCATAAATATATTACTATGGGGAGATTAGCAAAAATATCTGTCTCAAGAATGAGTTCAATGATAT
>DWNJ01002609.1:0-10374 GCA_018250275.1 Udranomia eurus
CCAGCTAAGCTCGGCGGTTTGTGTTAGGAGTGGGTTCACGTCAACAGTGCAAGGGGGGCGAGGATCGAACCCACGACCTCTCGATCGTAAGTCCGACACCCTACATTGCCGCTTCCATAGCTATTTCCACTTTTAATTCTTCTCAATACTTCACAAAACTCTTCAGCTTAGGTATTTTAGATGGCCGTAGCTATATGAAAATAATTAAGTATTTCGTCCGTTCGACAGACGTTTTCTATGAACGATTATACTGGAGGGTGATAGAACAAAACACGCGAGGGGCGCTCGACAATACGAATAAAGGACGAAAAACCGTACGCAAAAGACTCCTGCTTTTATTTGATTACACATGTGCATGTCCATGGGTAGCAGAAGCCACTTAACATTCAGTACCGTGCTATTTGTTCGCTTCTGGCTATAATGCAATATCAAATGAATTACAATTGAATTCCAAAACCCACTGCTTTGGTAAAAGAAGACAATTTATCTAAATTACAATACAAGGATTCCTTAACGATGTACCTAGCTTGTACCTAGGATTCCTTAACGATGTATTATATATTATGTAACTATTTAGCTCCAGTCTCGTTTCTTTTCCATTTACCGTATTAAATATACGGCAAATCTTGAATTAAACCAATACTTCTGAAAATATGTTTAATCAAACTTAAAAACAATTTGTATTTTAATTTAATCGTTCAGTTGCAGATGAGCGACATATTTTCGCATGAGTCTGCTATTGAACCCTGCCACACCTCCATCAATGCTCTTACAGCGAATGCAAACGCCATTTAAATAACGTCTACACAACGCATGATTTAACCATACTACACTCGAGAAGAAAAAATGGTGACAGGTGGCGAAGAATCTCGAGTGGTAATTTCGATATCTTGGATCTCCGGCCCCGCCCGCCTCGTTACAGCCTCAGCAATTCACTCTCTCGCCTCTTAGTTCCGCCAGAGGGCGCTGAGCGTGGCGGCCAGTGGGCCGTGAGATCTTGATTGATTCCAGCCACGGTACCCGGGTTAGACGTGTATGGAATAGTCAATATGTACCGATCCAGAAATATAATCAACTAAAAATAAGGAATGTCCACAAAATGGCATTGTAAATTTAAAATACCTATAATATTTTATTCATTGTCTTATGGAGTCACTATGACAGACCCGAGGTTCTCTAAAACGAACTTTATAATGTTAACACACACGTATATGCTTAAAATATTTCCCCTTATTTTTTTTGGCACAAGGCATTTAAGCCTCATTCAATAATAAAGCAATTGCTCCGCGTTGGAAAATGTCTGAAATGGCGGAATAAAACGATCGTCTGGCGAATAAATAGATTTAGAGCAGAGTCTAGACAAGCATAGGGCCATGTTTGTCGGCGGTTGAACCGGGAGGACATCTACCTAGTAACGCTCTTACTGGTATAATGTGGAGCTTCTTATGTGCGCAGCAGGAAATATTTAAATAGGATTATGATGGGCCCTATCCTATATGAGAGACTAAAACGACGGTACAAGTCTTTATATAACTTGCAATGTATGTATGTTTGTCCAAAGGGAATCTTGCAACTGAATTTTGAAACAGACACTTTATAACTACCAGACCCCATATAACTATTGTACAAAACAAATACCTAATTAATTTTGAAAAGCTATTTCCAGTTTCGATGATATTGTCTGCCATGCACCTGAGTAGTGCAGTCGTCAATCCAAGACTTCTTTCGCTACACTTATCACCCAAAAATTACAATAACGTACAACGAGATCGTCTCAGTGAAGCGCTGGAGTGAAGGCGCTGGTTCATGCCGTGCTTCCGGTGAGTCAACAGGGATTAGTATTCGGGGAGGGGTCGGCGAGATTTATGTGCTATCCTGAACCAAACGTGGCGTGGATTAGGCTATTCGCTTGCAAATTGCCAGCCTTTGTGACTTATTGATGTATTGTTAAAAGCTTTTATTTCACCCATTGGTTCCGGTCGCAACCAAAAATAAGTCTGCGTTTGTCACGCTTGTTTGATTATGTGCGTTATTATTTTTTTATATAAAAAAATGTCCTCATGGTGAATTTGGACACTTGGACTTAATATTTTTAACATCAACTGCGACTTATAAATACTTATGCTATTTTACTCCAAGTACAATTTCTTATGTAAAACTCATGCATGAAGTTATTGTATTCGAGATGCTCTGTCTTCCTCCATGGCCTTTCTTGATCTTATATGCAGTCACGCGAAGACCTTATTACTAAGGAACAATTGGGGGTTCTATTGTTAAAAAAACTGATAATAATAATAAGATACCTGATCTGGAACTTGCTGCCAGGCTCCTTCTCCTCCGACTCGCAGGTGACGTTGCCGAAGGAGTCCACTGCCAAGTACTTGTCTAGGTGCGACCGGAGATAGATCATGCCTACAACAAACACCTAAGTTAGCTTTTGTTTTAAGCCCACAACACTACAACAATTGGAAGTTTATAAATCTTATGCATATTTTATTTCGGATAAACATGAAAATTTTGTGAACCTTACGCATGTGTAATTTTATAAACTTTATAATGGCGAGAAACACTAGGGAGTTAGGCAGAATAGTAAAATCCAAATGCAGCATACAATTTATTCTAAAATTTAACAGTATTCTGAAGAACAGCTCCAGCCTCATTATTAAAATCATGGGAATGCTCCACAGACTGATTGACGGATTCAATCTTATGGCACAAGCGCAAGCACTTGAATGAATTTCCTCTTAAATGATACGGTTTTTCAAAATGGGAACCAAATTCACACAGAACCGGTGCCTTGCCTTACAGTCCCGCCGTTCAATGTTTATGATAGATCAAGAAGATAAACATTGAATTAATTTCGCGAAAAGACAAGGTTTTTTTAAAATTATCTACATATCAAACGGCAAAACCATTAGCAAAGATGCTAGAATAGATAAATAACATTAACAAACACTCGTGCTCGCAAAATTAATTAAACTTGATGTTAATGAATGACGGTACAGTTGATAAAATTGCTGCGAATCATTTTAAAGGCTATAAAAATGCAAATATAAGTAATTGCAAGTAATTTATTATGAATTGGAAAGTTGATAGTTATCGACACACTAAAATATATGTTTATTTTTATTAGAATGTTAGTGATTTCTTTTTGGCAGAAACTTATCGAGTATGACAAACACACTCTTGGAAGTAACTTTATACCAACCTCTCCAATACCTATTAACAAAATATTTTTTCAACAAATAGACTTCAAAATTACATACCTATGAATGTTTAAATCGGAGGCGGAGGAAGTTTAGGAACGTATTAGCCAACAGTCAAGACGGTCAAAATTCACGAAACTGTAATGTACTTTGCATTACAAGTTGCTATGTGACCTCAGATGAGCTGCCCCTCGTCAACATCAAAAGTCCAACCAATCAGCGGAAATTATGCCATTTTCTTAGGCAACTAACCCAGAAAACGCCTTCCATGAAGCACAATCCAAGACCCTCAAAGTAGTATGCCATTTTATCTCAAGCTAACCCAGAATAACGCTTAACATACTCAAGCAAGCAACCTTTTAAACTTCCTTGAAGACAATAGAAGCACCGAATCAACCAGATTAACGTCCTTTGTACGGAATCTTGTGCTAAAACGTCTTCAGCGCTAGTGCTCTCACCCTATTTTGCTTGTCTCAAGCCAAAGCTCCGTTTACAAAGCAACTCGTTTGTGGCAGACTAGGTTTGTAGTGAAATCAACTTTTGTTTCTTTCCACGCCACAGTTCCACGACAATGCGATTCGGTGTCAGTGGCGTGGGACCGAAATGTACCTAGTGTCAGTGGTACTCAACCTTGTTTCTTTGTTCAAAATATTGATGAGCAGCAAATGAGCATGCAGTCCGCCTGATTACAGTCACTGCATGTATGAATGTTCTGTAATCAAGTCCAGGCGTTGTAGTGGCTCTGTACCTATACGGTCAACAAAAAATACGTTGCTACCCCTGAGTACTAAGTTGGAACCTCGTTTTAAATATATATCTCGTACCATACTGCAATGTGTTAAGCAAAAATAGGTATGGCTCCTGTACCTTAAGAAACATAAAAGGTTCAGTTCGCAAATAAAAGGTGAGACCTTCAAATTAAATGAAGTTTCATATCAATAGTTTAAACATTATGTGACATTAAGTAGTAACGAGCTTATATATAGACTGTATTATTTCACTTTGTGACTGGAAGTGATCAAGGATGATCGAAATAGTTATCTTCAAAACGTGAATCGATTTAAGACACAAAGAGAAAAGGTTGCGAACAACTGCCATGCACTGTCACGACCAGACATACACGTATTGTTTTGCGAGAAAAATGCTGAGTATTTACACGATGCCACTCCGATATCATGTTCATACATCCGTCGACAAAGTGTCTTTCAAATTAAATGTCTCAACTAATGATTGCTTGTAATTAAACTTTTTGCGGTTCACTGTCGCAGTTTGTACTTGGTGATTACATTCGTTTCAGTTCCCTGACTTTTCATTGTTAGTCGATCACATTTCGTCATTAGGAATGTCGGGAAATTTGCAACAAATCTTTTCCCTTTTCAGTGTTCAATTTGCTAAGATTTGCATGCATCTGTTTCTTAGTTCCCACAACGGTGTATGAGTTGATCGTAAGACAGGACTTTTTAAATATAATTTCGAGGTAGCAAACGAGCCACTTGGTCTCTGCCGCCCATGAACATGGACAATCCGAGACAGGACCAAAGTTCTTTCTCAGGTCGACCACAAATACGTTGCTACCCCTGAGTTAGAACGCCTCGTTTAAGTATGTCTCCTTGACCACATGCTTCAGACCAGAACACAGCTGTTATAAGGCATGGAGTTGGTGCCTCCGGAGTCAAACCGTAAAAGGTTCTAGCACTTTTAAGGAGGAGGAATTGAAATATGTTTGAAATTGGATGGGTCGCAAGGAGCATAACCCATCGGATTGTCAGTATATATAATACTGATAAAATATTAAATGGATTAACAGACCCTGCCTTTTAAATAATAAATACTAATACTACTAGATTACTATTACTATACTATTAATACTAATAGATTAGATAAATCGTTCATCAACTTGTAAATGAAACTACAGTACCTACTTACTAAACGATCTGGCTTGAACTGTCGCTATCGCAAACTTGAATAATTAACTGTCTGCCGAGAAAGTTCTATTAAGATCATATAATTAGTTTGCTAGATAAGATTAACCATGTAACATACACACTCTAAGGAGCTTATTAACTCTGTGGAGCCTTGAGGCGGTCCAAAGATACTAATCAAAAAAATCTAAATAAAGGAATAGCATTTATATCAATTACTTTAGCCTAATAAAATATATTTCATAATTTCTATTAATTATTTGAAGATTTTTTTTAAAGAAACACAGGTTTATTCTTAACGAAAGTAGGTACCATATCTAGAGCAGACTTCCTTCACAGAGGAGTCGCGTTATGTCTAGACTGAACTATAGTTACGCATAAGTACTAGTAATACAAAGTGTTCCCGTAGGTTCGTACGTTCATATTCAGGGTTTGTATATGGCGGCAATAAAATATTTCCTCAACTAGAATGTTTATAGCGTCTATTTTTCATATGTGATTAAATTCATCGAGTATTCTATGTTTCATTTGTGGAGCTGTTTTTTACATTCTGAGTCTATAGCGAAATAATCTTAAGTACATGGGACCGCCGTCGTTCGTTCTCAAACAAAACTGACTAGTTTATTAAATAATGTATTTTGATATTAAATGATATGAATTAGTTTAAAATATTTGTTTTTTAATGTTTTCGTAAATCTGAAAATATAGAAGTTTATTGATTGGGACCAATAATTTTGAATGACGATGCAACGGTGTCTCCGTTACAGAGCTTCAAGAACATAATCGTAATGTACACTATACTTAAAAACTTATCCTAAATAATATAAATAAGCGAATACGTCAATAGACACACCGCATCTTATCTATATAAGCGCGATAGACTTCTATCCGGAGTTAAATATCCTTTAAAAGCACGTTCCAAAACATCACATCCACAGGAAAGCGCACAGCAGTATTGATCCAGGTAGATTGGGGGTTCACAGCTGGCGCGGACCTTGACAATGGGGTGCGACCCTCGCTCTGAGGGTGGCACGCAGGGATAAGGGAAGAGTCGTAACGAGGGCGAACCTAAAATTCACCGCGAGCGAGAAACTTAAGGGAAATTCAAATTTAACTTACAGCCTCATAATATCACATTATTGTCCGTTGTAGTTGTTGATGATGTTCGATGCTCGAGCGTGCAAAACTACTGCAGCAGGGATATAGACGAAAGATTGTTAATTTGTTTTTCTTTCAATTATAGGTTCATGTGGACATTTTGTCTCTAAGAAAATTTTAATTTATGCAGAGATGCAATTAGAAATGCACGAGTTTAAGTTTTACTTTAAAAGTACCTTTTCCAAATTCTAAGACTGGAAGCAATATAGAGGATTAACTATATTATCATACTTTTGATCAAACATGCTAGAATTTACACACACTCAGAAAAATAGGCAAGTATCAATTATTGAGTGTATCAGCCCTTGTTTTCGAAAAATTCTAAAACCTTAATGAATCTCCCATTCACTTTTACCGAATATTCCTACGTATTTAAGCATTTAAGTCGGAACAGAAAACAAAGAGTTTTTCGGCAGAATATCAATTGATCAAGAAAGTTTTGTAATCATACAAAGAACATAACTCTAGCGAGAAATTTTAATTTATGTTCCATCGCCATCCATATCGCAGTGAAACGAGTTGCGATGGAGCCAAATTAAAATGTTCGAGAGATGAATGGAGGGACCGAAATTGGAAATGAAGCACTTGATGTCGGAGAGGTAACACTGATAGTGACGCGGGTTCATTACGTTTTGATTGATTGAGAATGATTTAGTGAGTAAACAGCAGTTTCATTTAGTTAAAAGGAATGAACAAGACTCAAATTGAAGATAAATGAAGCTTTGCATTTGAATTTGTCAATGGCGATTTCGAAGATATTATAGAGGAGAAGAATTGGACTAAAATCTTTATTTAAGATATTGGAGATGATATAAATCAGATTAGCCTTTTTAAACAAATAAATAAGGCAATATAAAAACATTTGGATGTAATTCTTTTAAATCGAATAGCTTTCTATCTATTGGATACTGGCAATGTATTTGTTGTACTTAAATGGATTGCAATAGACTCAGAGCAATTGGATCGAACAGAAACTCTAAACGGTTTATCTGAGGGTGTTAATAGTCTCCTTACTACTCTCACACAGACGGACGTGTAAAGTTTATATTTCCACAATAATAATCAAATGTCTAGCATAAATAAATCCAGCAACCTTTTTTTGGAAACACAAATTCAAAACATTAGATATCGATGCCGAAATATTCTTTATACTTGCTTACTTGATGACATGTAAAGAGTATTTTTCTATTAAAATCGAATTTATACTTAAATTGGAAATATAAACATCAAATCGAACATGTGAAGAAGAACATCAAATTCATAACGCAAATATGACTAATGACAGAAAAATTGCCGCTAAGCATTTCAGTTATCGACTCGCGTTGAACCGAACGATCCAATTATGAGTCGAACGTGTACGTACGGCTTCAGCGCGAGCTTTTTGCGTCAATTATCGTTCGGCGCAAACGCGAAAAGGGGTGTTCTGCGATCTCTTCTGTACTTACATGCGATTTAGTCACGTCGGCTTGTGTTGCAACTTCATTTTTACCAGCAAGCACGTAAAAAGTTATAGCTTATATTTTCGTATTACTCTCCCAAATGTAATTATGCGTTACACATAATGTATCTTTTTTATTTCGTTTTGTTTTTTATAATACATGTATTTTCTCATGGATTGCAATAAAGAATATGAATATGTTCCTACAGCAATAATGCTCTGGGCATATAATTTATTGCGTTGGAAGTTGATCATGTTAGATACCTACTCTAGCAAGCAAAACGACTGCAGTATGGATATAAACGAAAGTTTGATATATCTATATGTATTATATATATTTTTATTTTCAGTAAGTCCATATGTTCTCAATTAGTCAGTTATGACCGATCATTGGGTACAAAGAAAATTTAATATAAGCCTGCATAAGCGATGAATTTAGGTATAGATACAAGGCAGTACTCTCAATCTACTTAAAATAAAATATATTATTATAATAGAGATTAAGATGTACGTCTCCTAAAAGTTTAGCCCTCTTACCAACTTGTATATATCAGGTTATCAGGCCTTATCGGGTTTCATAAACAGAGTAAAATATGAAACTATTTACTTTTTTTTATTTCTTAGTTAATCCGCTTCCACAATAAAGCCTCAATGTCCTGTCTTATAAAGCAATAAACCGAATTTGGTCACAATCCGAATTTGGTATACCTAAATACCATTTAACTCTATAACGACGTCATTGTGATGCAAACTACACACTTATTAGTGTCTCATTAAAGTTATTTGTAATATTGTTGTGTGTTTTCAATTACACGCCGCTGTGGTATTTGTACAAATGTCACAAATTTGCAAAGAACACTACACTTTGTTGTTACTACACATATAATTCAGAACTTACGTCTTACTTCGTGTAGGTTTTATTAGATTTAAGTATAAAATGAGCATGCAGCAGAATTTAGTCAGGTAGTTAGTGCGAATCATGTCAACTGAAATCTAATTCTAGACACAGAAGCTAATAAAGATTTTTAATCAAATTCTAGATAAAAAATATAAATCAAGTCAAAAAAGGCATAATTTTTAAATAAAATCACCGAGGCTAGTACTAATTTCTTTTGATCAATTTACACTTGGTAATGGTAAACCAGTCAGTTTATTTTACAACTTAATAATAAAATTACTCACTGTCATTAGCATTTCCAGAAGCAGGCTCCAGGGTCCAGATCTGCTTCTTCTTGAGGCTGGTGCCGTTGGCATTGATCTTGAAGCCGAAGGTCTCTGCGGTGAGGTACCGGTACCGCGAGTTGATCAGCCCGATGGTCCACCAGCCGCGCTGCTGGTTCTGCGTGATGATGTCACCAGCGCCGTTCTGCTCGCCATTACTGTGTCCGTTCAGGCCGTTCATTTTTGTCTGGAAAGAGATTGGAATTTAGTTTATTCTATACTTAAGACGTTTCTAAAAGAGCCTGCAATGGTGAGCATTGGCCTGGTTAGTAACAAAATATTATATTTATATAATTTACACGTTCTATGTATAATCTACAGGTTCTAAAAGTCTTAAGAGTGGCATGGCAATGGCAGTGACCATAAAGTAAAATGGTCAGAGGCTAATTATTATTTTGAGTCGGCGTGGATAGCTGACAGTGATATCTGGGTTCACAGTCATGGACATTTAAGCCATCGTCGGAAACTTGACCAGATCTGAAACCTCTTGGACATAAGAAATCATACTATAGTATAAATGAGACATAATAATAAATGATGATGTATCTGTGAAGCAGAATAAACATTAATCATAAAGATATATTTCACGTTTGGAATAATTTATACGGCTTACTGGAGCCGAACCACAGACGATGTTTACTTATTTAAGTAAGTAAAGATGATATAAATAAGTTTCGTAATTCTTTTTTTTGTTGGAAATAGGAGAGCGGCACGAATATAAAATTGTAGCTGACATAAAAGTAATAAGAGATGTTTCATATAAAACCTTTACCGCAATCTTTAATACAAAATAAATTCTATTAAAACCTTTACAGCACTATTTACTCCCAAGTACACGCGCGGTCGCAGCATGAAATTTGGGGTCATGTCAAATCAAATCAACTCATTTATTTGCAAGAACATAGTACATAATTATGGATGTCATAGTTAATAATACAGTTATATAATGCTCTGCCTCAAAACTACAATGCTGTATTGGAAGCCTTTAGTGTTTGTCACTGCATCACTCAAGTGCTGTTTGTCGTAGAATAGATTCAATTACATACATGTATAAACACAATCAATTAGATCAACTTGCAATACCTTATATTTGAGTAAAAGACCAAAGCCTAATTTATATCTATAAGTATAGTATTTTATATATGTTAGTACGAAGGATAGTTATTAAAACTGATTGTGACATATTTGAGTTGCTAGATACAGAGAAAAATTCAAGTTGAGAGATGTAATAAAATAAAAATATTACAAGAAAGATTTTAAACAATCTATACATATAATAAATGTAAGTGATTGGTGTCTGTACATGGAAGATATCTAAGAGAAAGCCATTTTAGGGGTCTTTATTTAATGAATAGAACTCAAAAAAATGTTTCTGTTTGTCGGTGGTCGGCGGTTTTCACTAATGTATTGTTATTAGCTTCACATTTAG
>DWNJ01002610.1:0-10374 GCA_018250275.1 Udranomia eurus
GCCGCGTATCCGAAAAGATTGAAAAGCACTGAGCTAGAGATCCTGAAGTCCTTTAGTCAAAGTAAGAGTTAAAGAGTAGTACAGTCTTGTTCTTCTTCTTTCCTTATCAAACAAAGAGGTGGTTATTTCTTTCGGTAGCAAACGAGTATGCAGTCTACCTGATGGTAAGTGGTTACTGCCGCCCATGGACATCTGTAATCACCCCAAGACAGGACCGATTTTTTTTCGTTTTCGACCACAAATACGTTGCTACCCCTGAGGACTAAGTTGGAACGCTTGGTTATGTATGTCTCCCTGACCGCACTCTTCAAACCAGAATACAGCAGCAAGATCACTGCTGTTATAGGGCAGAAATAGGTGTCGTTCTTTGTCTATATAGGTTTTAGTTTCCTCTAGCAACCCTTAGCTACAAATGATCATTAACGTTTCCATTCTTCGGTTTTTAATGTTGTTAAGTCCGCTACTTAACAGGTCTTTAACCGGTTACCTAAACTGGTGGTGAGAAATCTACCTCAAGTCAACAATCTCTTGCAAAATTGGTATGTAAATTAAAATCCTTTTGTATTATTCAATCTTATGACACAATCGCTTTAATGCACACAACCTTTTATATTATAGTACGATGTACTTCAGTTGTGAATTTCGGAGGTCGTCGTCCACTGTTACAAAGGTGTACCTAGTTAATTTAATTATGGGAAACGTTTAGGAAGTCACGGAATGCATCTTTTTTGCGTTTTCCATTCAAAGAAAACGTTGACTCTCTCCTCGAATGAATTTCAGTAAATTGTGGTGCAGTGAAGCTGTCAAAGGGTGAATGACTCTCGCGAATACAATGAGTAACTGAGGGGGTTCATTCATCTCTTTCAGTTGAGATGTTCGCGAGGGCGCGCTTAGAGCTAATTTAAAGATTTATCTCTTGTAAATAATAAACAGGGCCAACTGAATAAAACCGTTTAATATGGTTTAGTTTGGAACTTTTCAAAAAACTTTTTCGATAAGAGCTTCACATGGAATTGTATTGATAGGAAAATATAATTGTGTACGTGCAAATGACAATTATTGGCGACTAATTTATTTTTCTTCCTTCTATTGTGCAAGAACAGATCCTCAGCAGTGGAAAAGTAATGCGTTGGCGAAAACTATCTATATACTAATAGATAGATGATAGCTAGCTATCGTTATGAAAATGAAATGTGAATTGCGATTAAGACAACGCGTACTAACCAATGAAATTTTAAGACACTTCTAACACAAGACTTTGAGCTTAGCTCCCCCCTGTGATAATGGTAACACAATCGGGATCCAAAACATTTTTCGTGCCGCGCATATTGACGAGTCGTAGGCTCATCTTTATATGCGATGGTGGTTGAAATCAAATGTTTTCTTGTTTTCATGGGGCGTTTGTTAATTGTGTGTACTTGTTAAAAGTTTTGTTTATTGTTAAAGTTTTTGTTACTGTTATTTTGTTATAATATAATATAGTATAATTTGAAAAGCATACCTGTAAACATATTTTGACAATGACATTTCTTTGTTTACATTTTGCACACCCTAATTCTGAACCAGACTATAGTTACGTAGACGTCATTGTGTACATTCCGTAATCGGCCCTGCGAGCTGTGACCTAAAATCTCCACAGGACATCTCATTATCGATTTACTGCAGTCCGAAGTGCTCGCGAAGTGGAGCTCGTAGTCTTACAGTACTGCTACACTACTACTTGTAGTTCACGTTATGCGAGATAGTACTAAGTTGATATTGAGTTTGTTTATGATTCGTCCATAGAATTTTCGAGGGGTTCGAGAGTTTTTGTCGAATATTTACGTAGATTTGATTACTAGTTAACGATTAAGTCCTAGGTTAGAATTAGGATGCTACTACTTGGGCAATCCATTTCGTATCTAATGAGGCACAACAGTGTGGATTAAATGGGCTGCATACTGACCGCTTCTTCAAGAAAGACGTGTTATGTCGTGAGGGTCACTATCCCGGTCTAACGTACAAGACACATACTCTATTAATTTTACTATCCACTAGAATCAGTACGAATTCTGCTTATTGATCCTGATCTTGACTACGGGGACCGCCGTCACACCTTATATTATATTGGCAGTGTTATTGCTGCTGTGTCTGAAGCTGTGCTTCTGGTTTGAAGAATGTGGTAAATGAGAAACTTAACCGACCGTTCCAATTAAGTCATCGGGGGAAGCAAAGCATTTGTGATCGACCTAAGAAACAACTTCGATCCTCTCTTAGGTTGATTACAGTCACACAGTCTAAGCTACCCAGTGAACAGGCGGCCTTTTTACCGCGTAGCTTAGACCTTAACGAACCCTAATGTAACTAGGAAGGTATTTTAACATTAGTATATTATAGGTATATGCTGCATATATACTATGTACTTGAAGTATAAAATCACTAAGCTACCCAGTGGACAGGCTGCCTTTTCACCGCATAGCTTAGACTACAACGAAGCCTAAGAAAGTTATTGTAACTATGTGTCGCAAAGCTTAGTCTTTAACGAACCTTAAGAAAGCTAGGACGCTGGCATGACATCTTCTTCAAGTATAGCACAAAAACAGATCTACTTCAAAGCCGGCGTTGCATTGACGATACCTCTGTTGTTGCGAATGTTCATAGGCGGCGCTGATGAAATAACATCAGGTGGCCTGCCTGCCTTTTCGCTAGGCTTACATCGATAGGAGGCTATTACGACGAACTAGAACTTGAGGCTAACGAACACCACGTGTCCAGGTCGTATGCACCACTCGGCGAGCACGCCGGCGGGCGTGGACGGCGGGGGCTCGCGCACGCCGCCCGCCACGCCGAAGAAGGGCGGCAAGATGCTCGCAGTGCGCGTCCAGATGCTGGACGACTCCATATCCATGTTCCAGATACAGGTCAGTGGGCTTTACTCGAGACTCGATGTCCAAAACACGACGTGTTTATTGATCCTTGGCAATTGTAATCGCATAGCATGCAAGAGAAATAATTTGGAATGTCGATGTCTCTATTGTTCCTAATGTACCAACATTTTGTGTGAAAAAGTGTGTATAACATGACAAAGTAACGACGTGCTGAGGGTTTACACGCACTCACAATGTAATATAGGAATATTTAAACATGATCTTTCCTGAACGTGCCAAATTTTGTTTAGTTTAAAATATTATTCGATTTACAAAAATATTACACACGTATCGAGATTCGAGAGTATATTTCTATACAGTCTCATTCTCGACTTTATTTCATTTTTGGCTTCGAACTATAATCACACCAGATTTGTCATGATAATTTTTGTTGCTTGTCTGTGTCCAAAATATGCGACAATTTCAGATACATAGCTGCGTAGGCTTTGTAAAAAGTAGGTTTCCGTTCTGTTACTAAAAGCTGCCCCAACGTCAAAGCTTCCGTCGAACAAGTTCGGACACCTAAAACAAGAGCTCAGAACTGAAACTCGGTCTACCGGCTGGTTCCGATTTTTTGTAATGTTATGCAAAGTCATTTAAATCGTGTTATAACCTCATTCGCGAGGTTCGTTGCCCGTTTAAGCCTTAGCTCGCATTGACCCGTTTGATATAAAAAAGATTAATACCGCGAACCGTCAATTAAATATTTTTTATGAATACATTAAACGACCTAACATACTTTCCAACGGCAGCTTCATCTAAGGCGGATAAGTATTGAATGTAAATTCATACTTTAAATTATATTCTTTCGTATATTCATTTTATCATTTCATGATCGTACATATATATATATATATGAACCATTCGTGAACTCGCCATGAACTAAATATACCGGATATTAAGTTAGTGGTTCTTCTTATGGGCCACGTCTATATCTATAGAGATACATATAATAAATCTGTAAGTGATTGATGTCGGTACATGGAAGATATCTTTTTTTTATAGTTTTGAGCTAGCAAACGAGTATGCGGTCCACCTGATGGTAAGTGATCACGGCCGCCACGGACATGTGTAGTCAACTCAAGACAGGATCGATGTTCTTTCTTAAGTTGACCACAAATGTGGTGCTACTCCTGACGACTAAGTTGGAACGCCTCTATTGTGTCTCCCTGAGCACACCCTTCAAACCACAACACAGCAGCAACAATACAGCCGTTATAAGGCAGAAATAGTTGTGGCGGTGGTGCCTCCGGAGTCGAACCATAAAAGGTTCTACCAATATGATGAGCGAATCTGCATAGAATGTAACATAGGTACCGTATTGAACTTGTTTTCATCCAAGTTTTATACTAATACTACTCGTATGTACGTAGCAGTTGCATAGATCGTTTTGCTCCAAGAGCAGACGTTACATAACAGAAAAATCAATTCAATCTTTTGTACGCTGACGGATGATTGAATTGGTTCAACTTTTTGCATTTCACTCTGCGGTCGCTTTTATGGTTCAATGGTTCAAAAACACTGAGCCCTGAATCTATGAATAGCCAATTGAGTTTTTGAACTTTTATGTATAATAACCGGAAAAAGATCGTTCCGAGTGATCGTTTACACCAATTACTGCAATGCGCTTTTATTGTTTTGAGACGAAATATGCGATTTCTGTGTTAGGTGTGATTAAGGTGGAACACGACTTCGTGCGTGAATGTTTTTAGCGTAATGCCATCTGTTTTTGTTCATTATTGGTACATATAAGATTAAACAAATAAATATTCATATACTTCGTCCAGTATAAATATGAGAGTATAAGTCACCTTAGTGACTCATAACAGGCCCTACAGCCGTTATTATTTCTACTGAAGAGATGCGGACATCCGACCGGACATGTCAACTTCCTTTGCTACTCTCACGATATAAAAGTTCAGTATTTTTTAATGTCTTTCGATAAGTTCGTTGTTCATTGTTACGATCTCGAACTTAACGATCGAGAGATCGTAGACTTGATACCTACGCACTCCTTATTGCATTACTAACGTGTGCCAGTATGCTTGCTTGGAGGCTTTAACAGAATTGGCCGCAACCCTTTTATGGCCCACTGCTGGGCGTAGGTCTCTTTTCGCACAAATGGGGAAGGTAGTGGAGCATACTCCGCCACGCTGATCCAATGTGTGTTGACGGAAGAACTAGTCGGTTTTCAAACCCCCAAATGAACTCCGACGAGGTCGATAACAACCGAGACCTACTATTTAACGTCCTACTCCAAAGCACCGAAACGCACATAAAAATACCACTATCTGTCAGACCCATCTAGTTACTGACCGCGCCCGACGTTGCTTAACTTGTGAGATCGCATGCGATCTAAACACGCCGCTGGGCTATATAATATATAACTAGCTTTTGCCCGCAGCTCCGCCCGCGTAGAATTTTGTCTGTCATATAAACCGTCCGCATACCAATCTTTGGCTGCTTTTGTTGACAAACAAACACACTTTCGCATTCATTATATTAGTATAGATAACAGCATTACTAGTATTGAAATGTTAGTAGTAGTTTAAAAAATAGCGGTGAAATCATTTTTGCCATCATGTCTAAAGCATCAATCAAAGTCACCATCCGAGCGCTTCTTTTACTTTTGAAAGTATTCTCTTTGTATAATAATTAGTGTTCGTAAGTGACGTGAACACTCTTTTGGCGGCGTACTACATTTGGCGCGTTTCGGTGGCACAGAAGAAACGCGCTCAACACTCTCGTCGTGAAATGTTCCAGATTTCCAACCATACCATTCCGAGTCTAATGTTCCCATGTCCCAGATGCTAACCTAAATCCCTTTTTGATACGAAAACTAGCGCTAACCGCGTTTCTCTAGATTTTCCGCTGCGAATTCTGCTTGCTATGTATTGTTGGTACTAGTACCTACGTACAAAGTTTCTTGTGATTCAATTGAACTTATTACACTAGTTCCCTCACTACTACTTTCTCACTATGTAGTGAATTTGTACTATATATTTGGCGTCGTACAAAAGTTTGCTAGTTGTTTTGCATGTTGGTCACGGTCTGCGGTTACATATACATATATGTTTGTAAGTTGACAAGTCCCTTCTAACCGATTTTGCGGCGACTTTGTTTTTGACTTTGAACTAAACAGTAACATAACTATTTAATAGGAAATAGTAAAAGTTCTCTAATCGTTTTTATTCGGTGGTAGGTCATCCCACTGGAAACACTGGATTTCGTCTTCTCTTGTCTACGCAAAAATTCTCGAAAACATGTAATGGCCGTCGTAATAAAACTTGAACTCACATTATCAACAGATCCAGCTTCGACGGCTCGCAATATTATGTAGCACAATGGCTCGTGAAATTCGCTAGTCACTAATTGCCTCTATCGCGGGGTAATTATTGGCATTGTTTGTATTACCGCACGTCATTATAGATTCATTACAATTTCTGCGAACTACAGTTAGTAGGTAGTTCAGTTTAGGTCAAGTCTTTTGTTCTGTAAAGAGGAGGAAATTATAATTATCCACTTGAATTAAAAATTTACGAGTGCGCTTTAGGACCACACGACTGAAGTAAAACTTCTTTAGCTCCATTTATATGTATATATATTTGTTTGTATATGTTTAATATAAACATGTATGTTCATGTACATATTAATTTTCTACAAATAATTAATTTCGTCTATATCGGGTTACATTTATAATCTATACATGGCCGTTCACGGAACGCAAACAAACTTGTAAACTAACTACTTACTGAGATATATATACATATATATATATTTCATGCCCTGGCTATGAGAGGAAGAGAGAAAGGAAATTTTCGCGCGCACTGCTCCTACAGCGTGACACAGGCAATAGGCCTGCACTGTGTCGTGGTATACTAAACGTAACTGGCTATGAGAGAAAGAAAATGTGTGTTCCCACCTCTCTCTCTCTCTCTCTCTCTCTTCTCTCTCTTCTCTCTCTCTCCTCTCTCTCTCTCTCTCCTATCCCTTACATTTAGGAGATAGTAATGTACGAGAAGTAACTCTTTCTCTTTCTATCTTCACTAAGTTATATCTCCCTTTCAACTTCCGTTCGCCTCGCCCGGTCACACTTTTCGTAACGCTCTCGTCACGAATTCACCAGCTTACTCCCCAAGTCCAGCGTGCGCAAAGAAGTTTTACATCAAAAACAATTTGCACATTTTGAACATTCGCGTCTAAGTGCAGTTACGCTGGGCGGTGTATAATAAATATTATACAACACGTCAAAATTAAATTGTATAATACTTGATTCCTCCAAGCTAAA
This sequence comes from Udranomia eurus, assembly GCA_018250275.1. Taxonomy (NCBI): domain Eukaryota; kingdom Metazoa; phylum Arthropoda; class Insecta; order Lepidoptera; family Hesperiidae; genus Udranomia; species Udranomia eurus. The sequence continues at coordinate 7,195 of DWNJ01002610.1, forward strand.
CATGACACGAATTGTAAGTTGTTTCAAAGGTCTTAAGGAATTATAAATTGCCTCCGCCAACGAGTAATTACAGGCGCCTGTCTAAGTTCGGCATCGGTTAGAGTTTCATTACCTCACCCATTTCCCATTCGTACGTTTGTCGGACCCACGGACACGAGTCGAGGACAAAATTATCCTCCTAATTAAAAACAGCCGTTGAAGCGTCTCATTGTGAGTGGAAAGCTCGTCTGTTTTAGGCTCTAGTGCCTATTCCTCGTGACAAGGGTTCTACGGCCGTGTTAAACGAGCTCGCGAGACAGAAATAAGGTTTTAAATGTTTTGCCATGTTCACTGTACGTCGTTTTCATAATGTTTACGGCTGTAGGACAGTGTATGTAATGATAGTAACGTGACCCGGTTCTGGATAGTGGATAGGATTCACGGACGGGATGAATAGTAAATGAATTTTTTTTAGTCTTTTGTGTATATGTATTATTGTTGTTTTCTTTTTATTATATTTTATTATAATACAACTTTACTTATAAATGTTTAATAATACATTGTAGTTGGTTGTATATTAGCTTTATTGTTCATGGTAAAGAAAAAGTATAAATTAGAAACTCAACGTAGAATTGTACTACTGCTATATATGTCTTCAGCAAATAAGTCAACATGTTTAAATAAATTAACAGTTAATTCGTCTCTTCCTTCTCTTTGTCTTCAATTAATTAGTTTAGTTGTCTAATTTGTCTGTTTTCAATTAACTATTAATTTGTCTAAATTTGTTTTGAGAAGAGTGCGTAACAAGGCTCCGCCCTATTTGTCGTTAAACTTCCAACTGTCAAAGACCAAAGAGAAACCTAAGTGTCTGCCGGCAAAGTCTGAATAAGCCATTCTCTCAACCCGACCTGTATTTCACGTCGACAAAACGTAACTCCAGTGTAATAGTGTAACTCGCGATGGCACTTTTAGTTCCCTTTGAGCTATTATTTTTTATATTGTACCCTTTTCATTTCATTCAAGCACAGCTCGAGTGTACTGAATGTAAAAGAAATGCATTTTTCTTTAAATATTGAAACGTTTAATTTTTTTTTGTTATTAGTAAATATATTTTAACATCTTAGAACAGAAGTGTGTTTAAATGTTCGTGATTCGGTATTGTGTTAGAATTTATTTTTAGCAAAAAAATGTCTTCAATAGTTTTTGTATAGCAATAATTAATTATTCATTTAGACAGTGCATACTTATTGCATAAGTAACGATTATAACAAATATTGACATGGATAACAAGCGAGCTTCATACCGAAGAATTTATATTACACAAGAAATTTATTTTCTTTGGTTTATGTGTACTCGGATTGTTGTACGCTTCGTAACTTGTAATGGTCGCTTTTATATTGTCTTTGCTTTTTATTGTCGCGTGGAATTTAATAGTTACAGAGTTATGATATCTTTTATATAATTGTTTAAAGTAAATCCTTATTCAAATTAATAATTTTCAGGTATTTTATTGTATATTATGAAAACGGACGACGAAAATATGTAAGAATGTTTTTATATTAGGAATTATCTGCTATTTTAGTCTTGTATAACTTTGTGTGGGATTCAAGCACACTCTCTTGATAACATGGTCCTGCGAAGCCGATCAAGATAGCTGCTACCATTTATTAAGGTTCAAAATGTTATAGCGTATTCTTGGCACGGTAACAAAACTGTTTTCTAGAAGCTAGGTTTCGTTAAATATAGCAAAGTAATTTACTTCACAAAATGGTACACATTCTTATCTTAATGAAACGAAAAGAATTCACTTAGAAGCGCACAAGAGTAGTTTTTCCTTTTGCTTTGTAATTTGTATAAGTCGTTCTAGTTATGGTAGGAATTAATAAAAAGGCCGTGCAAAACTTCAATAAGAATTGAGTTTCGTCGAGACTAAGATAATCCCTTATTTAAATATCCAAATAGAGGCAGTTACCACGGGTGTAACACTCGATTTTGCAAACACTTTAACACCCGTATTCATAAAACGATACTTGTGTAAGTAAAGTAGCCGAGCGCCACTGAAGTATTGTCTCTGGATAGGTTTATGTCCAAGCACTGATATCTCATATTATTAATGAATACGGGTGAAAAACACTTATGTATAAGGTATACTAAAATTTTGATGTTTCGATTCGGCATTTAGTCACGTTCAGACCGAATCCCTTGATAAAATCACTATGACTACATAATATGATAATATTACATCGTTTTCTTTATTATTAGAGTACGCTCGTCGATTGCCGCATTCCACTCACCATGAAAACGAAATCTATATCAAGTAGCAACATATTTCTATTTCTTATTCATCACTAGTGTATACTATCTACTACTATCAATCGCCGCTCAATGATTAAACTCGCTTCCGGAAGTGCACATCTAAATGATATCGGTCGCTATTAATTAACTCGCATAGACTTTGCCGGGTTTGTTAGCTTCGATATTAATGGTGCTTTTGGCGACCGATATCGGGATATTATGATAGAGCTTTGACTCCTTTTTTATAACACTGAGGTTGCTGTCCCCGATGAATAAGTTAGAACGCTTCGGTTAAGTGTTTCTCACTTACCACACCCTTCAAACCAGAACACGGCAGCAAGAACACTGCTGTTATGAGGCAGAAATCGGTGTGGCGGTGGTGCCTCCGGAGTTGAATCTCGAAATGTCCTACCACCACCAAAAATGGCTGACCATTGACTGTTGACTGTGGCGGGACTAGATTCTATACCACTAGGCCATAAGTTCTCTCTACCTATTTACCTACATATTTCTACGAACTAAATGGCGCGGTTAGAGTCGCTGTAGCACGAAACAACATAAATGAATATTTAGGAAGGAATTTGTGAGTTGAAAAGGATACATTGTTATGGCGACTTTAAATTTCCATTCTTGTTATTCAAATTTGTAGGTTTCAAAAGCTCAAATTTTGTTATGAATTCTGAATATTAAGTCGTCGTAACTAATAATATATATAAATGCGAATTTGAGTTTGTTTATTATACTTATTTCTGCCTAATAAAAGCAGTGTTCTTACTGATGTATTCTGGTTTGATGGGTCTGTCAAGGGACTCCGAGGTGTTCCAACTTGATCCTCAGGGATAGCAACGCATTTGGCGTCGACTTAAGAAAAAACTACGATCCTGTCTTAGTAGTTTTTGTGTGCAT
>DWNJ01002611.1:0-10372 GCA_018250275.1 Udranomia eurus
TCTAATATTATCGTGCACTAAAATTGTATTAATTTATGAAATAAAAATAAATTATTAAAAAATTAAATTATTAAATATTAGTTCTGTTTTCCGAACTTGACTATTTTTTATCGACAAATATAACGCCGGAATAAAGGCTGGCAAACAGATAGGTACTCATTCTCGTAAATGGTTAGTGTCTTAAATTACAAGTGTCGTAAGTAGAATACAAGAAATTACTGTGTTCGGGTGTATTTAAATTTACTTTCGTCTAATTAAATACTAGATTTCGTCTATGTTTATAAGTTTAATTTAAATTCCTTAAAGATTAAGCTTAAGGATTGATCGAAACACATTTCCGAGCAGTGGAATAAATAGCTAAATTATGTTTAAAAATGTCAGCGTGACAGAATATGTTCCAGACCGTCGTCCGTTATGAGAGGACGCTGGCCCAACTGTGGGGCAAAAGCAGTATTAGACCTATGTACAGACATTACTAATAAAAATATGCTCATGGTATAAATGTATTGAGTCAAGGTGAATAGACAAAGTTTCCGTTTCTAAATATTTGAAGCCCACATGAATTATTTAAGAACATTTTGCTAGAGAAATGGAATCAATATGTAGTGAACCTAAACGTATGAATCACTGCTTACTTATTAAACTGTGTCAACACGCGACCTATATGGCGTTTAACCGCGAAGAGCAGTGGTAGAAAATAAACATATATGTAAGTGCAAAAATAGACGCGGCTTGACATACAAATTCCATTTGCACCTAACTCACCTGGGATTTGAATACTTTTGTCTGTAAACACGAGTGACTTTAGATCTTATGCGCTACGAATACTCCCCTATTTTTATAACACGGGTCTGTAACGGTATGCTTCAGAATAAGTATAATTCTATTATCTACCCGTATTTCATATCTTTTCCGAATTAAGAAACTAAGATCTAATTTATTAATAAACGGTGTAACCCAGCATAGGATTCGATTTGGAAAGTAGGGTTTGATATCCTCGTAATATTCTGATTTAATTCTGATTTATTTTGTGTTCATTGTTAGTCATGAGTGATAATTCTACTCTGCGTAGATATACATATAGATCTGATCTATAACTTATATTTATAATAATTCAAATATGATCTTGTAAGATAGCATTTTATAGAGTGACTAAGTTTCAATTCCGCATATGACATACATTGATAGATCGCTAAAGTGAGTGTGTTACGTAAGGTTTTATGAAAAATTTAAAAGTTGTTTGCTTATAAGTAATCTAAGCTGATAGTTAGTTGCCAAGAAATTTTAATGCGGCACTTCCCGGTGTATAGTCTTACATGGGATTAAACCGGGGGTAGTTGAAAGCACGGAGTATGGGGGGTGTATTTATGTCACCTCCGGGACGCGGGCGCTCGCCCCTCCCAATTATACCGCAGTAAAAGTCATAAAAAGACACCCGAAGTTTTTACACGGACCTAGAAGAGGCTCACGAAATTAAGAGGGGCGCCGAAATGTGAGATGAGCATGAATTTTTTATAAGAGCAGATGATGGTGGCCCGTTTATGATGTCTTATAGCGGATAATGCCCGCACACGCTCCGTCTGCCACTGAATCATTGATGAGCACCTTTATTACCACCACAAGCCATCAGATAATTAATTACTCTGTTTCATTTCCACTTCAGAAGTGTTTTTGCTGGTGGCATCCCAGTGGTAATCACAGAGAAGAACGAAAACGATATCAGTAGCAATAAAATAATTATTTATAATTATTTCCTCTACTATAACTCTTCTCTCTTCTATATTATAATAAATCAGTATGATTGATATTTGATTGAGATTGAGAAGCTATACTTTGCTACGTTTATAAAACTGTATGAAACAATTCTTACATCCCAAAATAGTACAGAACACAACAAACCTAAAAGTAATTCCGCGTTGTTTTTCCAAACAATCCTACTTCATAACCCGCAAACAAAGAATCTCCTATTTAAAGAATATCAGATTTCACGTGCCTAGCGTTAGTCACTAATAAAAACATGACGTAATTACGCATCGTTCAAGATTAACTAATCCGGGTGTAAATATAAGCAATGGTTTTGCTCAGTGCAAGATCGTAAATATTACTTTTATTTAAAACGATTTATGTTCTCGAAAGCTGGTCGAAAACGAGCCGAGAGCTGATTAACGCAAACCATTTTCGTTTTGTTCTCGCTTGTATGAAACAATACACTCTCACGTTTAATTTCTTTTGGGCCTCAATTGATTATTTTACGAGTGTGTTTATTGAGCGCTCGCAAAATTCGAAATGCCACTTCAAATTTGCCATAATCATAACAGTAGTGAAGTTAAATCCAGCGGATGATATTTTGTATTTTAAAAACCGTTCAATACTTTATCTACATAGAGTTATTGAAGTATGTCAATGTTCATGTAGGTATGTTAAATGATGTCTTCATCTAACCTGATCAGTGTAAATATTTTTCACTCGTGAATTTTATTATATCACGTGCCTATAATACATTTCTATGTGATATCTCTCATAATCTTACGTCCCTATCATCAAGTTCCACGACATTGTAAGCCGTTGGAAAAACTGTCCTTGTATAATGTTTAATTCATAGAAACGCCACCATCTCGGCGCCAGCGCATCGTTATGACATCTTATTAATGTTCATTGAGAAGTTAGTAATACTAACAACGATCTAAATCGTTGTAGGTATAAAAAGTTTACAATCGAATATTTCTGGAAGTGTTTATATAGTGTTTACGATAATACCGCGAGTTACGCTACCCTGACTAAGTGAACCCGAAGTTACGCGATCTTCAAATTTCGTCAATTCGTCTTTTGTGTGACCGTTATTGATTAAAGAAAGGAAGTAAAGCTCAAATCAAATAAGAAAAGCATAATTTTACCTTTGGAATGTAAACAACGATTTCGAATCAAAAATGAAAATTTGTTTATATGAGAAGTGATACCCCGACTTACGCGAATTCGATTTACGCGATTTTCGCTCAGTCCCACCTATCGCGTAAGTTCGGGGCATTACTGTACATAAAAGAAACCGCCGGCTGGCAAGTAGGTCATTACGCGTACCTCTCGTGTAGTCACGTCGTAAAGTTTCAACGGAAGTTAGGTGTCACTGCAGTAGTGGTCGGTAGCCGGCGACGGTGGAGGCAGCGTGCGTGCGTGCGTGCCTAGCTGCCTCGGCTAATATGATTATGACAACGCTACGTGCCCGGGAATCCTCGCACAAATATTCATTAATCTTTCACGGTCCGACGTCCGCCGCGATGGAGATTTAATCAGATTAAGGATCATCTTTTTGCGGGAAAAGTCATGGCCCTTTGTTGCTAGTCGGCCGTCGCCCGCACTTTTGTGCTGAATTTATGACGGACGATGTTTGCTCTGAATGTAAATTATGTTGCGAAAGTACCTAGATATAATACGCTTGCCAGCATACCTATCGCTTCGAAAACTATGAGAGTTACCATTACGATTTAGCGAACGGATTACCTTAATGTATCTGGAGCTTTATCAAAGAAGCGTCGAAACGTTTAGACCCGTAGATCAGTCAATGTTTGTAATATATATTAAAAATAAAACACTGTTTCATGATCGAACCATCTTATATCATATCAATATTCGACAATCTCGGATCTGATGCCCGTGTATACATGCCATACTATCTTCTTGTGCATACCGACACGATCAATATTGTACACAACAATTTAGCAATACTGACTTTTAAGAATAGTATGAAACTGTTCACACACAGATATGTGCCAATGTTTAACACAAACAAAAATTTTTTGACACAGAGAATTACGAATAAAAATCTTGCCTAATAGACCAAGAAGTACATGCAGTTCAAACTAGTGTGTACCACGACTCATTTGTTGCTTCAATTTAACAACACGCAAGCAAAGCAATGCGAACGGGCCTCTAGTCATCTGTGTAGGGCGAAGTATTAACGCGTGAACGCATACCGTCTGCATTCGCGCGGAGTCGGCGCCTACTCGACTGCTGGTCCCTTGAACCGCGCGACCTCGCCACGCAGTCTACTCCAAACGGAACTCCCTAGTCTGGTTTGCTTTAACCCACCGTTACATTGCTCGGATCTCATACATTGCGTCTCGTAGAAGATACGAGGATTCGATACTATGCTTTAAAGTTGTTCATCGTGATGCAAATACCGTAAGCAGTCAAAGGCTAGTTAGTGCTGTAGAAGTGAGCTCTCTCCACGAGGTACAGGGTTTGGATTCCACACCCCAATGTAATTTATCGAAAAATTGCATATTATAAATCAATTATTTGTCGTCTGGTTTAGGTACTAGTGGGGAATACACACGCCTTCGAGTATTATATAAATTCAGATATAATGAAATAGGTCTATCTATCTATCTATTTTCATTATTGTAGAATCTAGATAATACATACTTGACGAATTTGGAGACCTAGCCTTTTGCCTTAACATTTACTAAGGCCCAGCAGTGGTTCAGTTATAGATGGATGTAGAGTTCTGGCGTTAGGTATAAAAATATAAGTAAATTCGCGTGAATTCTGTAAAAATGTTAACACTTAAATGGCCACTCGAGGAGCAGTTTGATTCATAGATAGGCGACAGAAAGCCGAATAAAAAGTAGAATTTAGCGCGGCGAAACGCGCGTAAAATTATTTTACCATTGTATGCAAATCGATGCCGCTGTGATTATTTTATTTCCTAAGAGTCTCGGAATATAAATCTTGGGCAAAAAAACGAGTCCGTCCGCCCGGGGTACCTTAGTTGATACGTTTATATTTATTTAAGGAGTTAGCCGTTAACGCTTCTCATTTAAACAATACGCGACGTAGCTATCTGATTGTGGAATGTTTTGTTGAATTTCGAAAAATATGTGCAAAGATCATCGCATAGTATATCAGTATAAATGTCTTTAGCAGAAGCACTTAAGTGCAAAGTGAATGGCAGACCATTTTCGAAATTTAAGTAGAGTCTTTCCTGAGTTTGTAAATAAATGCGTACTTAACTATTCTTGAGTGCTAACATGGGTCTTTATCGGATTTCGGTTCGACGGTACTTTCCAAACTGATTTATAATTATTGTGTAGCGTCCACCACCCCAAAACGTACACCCGATTATTTTGACATAGAACACACGATGCATGCCAGATACCTTCTTTACTTACACATAATTATATACGACGTCAAACGGCGCGTAAAGCTGGTCAAAGTCAACCAACCACTAGCAACAATCTTGCTTAATTAAGCGCTGTGTATGCATGCGTTTGCTGAATTGCAACACTGCAAAAAGCCTCACCTATTACACTCGAACGGATACCTCAAAAAAGTGCTCCTCATCGGGCATTCTTGACACCCAAGCCGGATAAAACGGGCAGCCATCTTGGATATAAACGCATAACTCATTTATTAAAAGGAAACGCGTCGGTGCGGCGCGTTGTGAGTGTGAGCGGTGTCTAATGAAAGTTGCGGTGCAAAAACGTAGTCTTGTCGGGAATGTGTCGCCCGCGCGTTCTGGGACGTGGACAGGCTATAAAAATACCGTCGGATGAGGCTGCGGCCTCGCGCCCCTCTCCATTTCTTTTTCAATCAATTCAATCAACGGCCACAGTTCGATTGCCTCCTGACGCCCGGTGTCGCCGTGTTCCGGCCATATCTGACCAAATTTGTAACGTAACGTTTCTTTGAGTTTCATTCTCTGTTACGTAAGAAATCCTTCTTGTTTATCGCCAACAAGCTTGGCTTGTAGATTGTTTACTTATTCAATTAAATCCTATACAAACGATATCTGTAGTTTTCTTAATTCTGTACTAAGGGAAATTGTGACTAATTCATTTTTGGGGTTTTTTTTGTTAGAGGCTTTTAAATAAATTCGCAGTCAAGCAATAATATTTGGTTCACCCAGATAAGGTAGCCCGCACACGAACACGTGTGGCCTTTTATTCTTTGACACTGAATCTAATGCCGATTATTTCTAACCTCACGTACTATAGACCTGTACAACACGAAACTCCAGTTCTCTTTGAAGTTTGATGTACATTTCTGTCCCTCCAATGACAAAAAGCAACAGATCTCGTCGAAAAGTAATCGTATACGTAAATAAATGAATCACAACACGACGCCACCGGCAGTCAAGGCTGAATGTAAAGTAGCTGATTGTGGGATCATGGCAAAAAATGTAGTTCGACTTAAAATCTTCAAAATATTGTCATTCTGAACTCATCATTTCTTTACCAACTTTACTTTACTTTTGTACATTTTACTGCTTCTGTCTTATAGAGATTAGATGGTTTTGAATTAAAATTAAATTTATCGTAACGTATCACCACATCATCATTCTACGCATAGCTAGTGGACATCAAACTAATACTAAATTCTGAATCTCATCAGTTATTTACCAACTCTTTTGTACATTTTACTGCTTCTGTCCTATAGAGATTAGCTGGTTTGCAATTAAAATTAAATTTTTCGTAATGTCTCACCACATCATCATTCTACGCACAGCTAGTGGACATCATTCCAAAACTAATAGCGAAATTAAAACAGTGTTGACCACTAGAAGTAATTAATTAAACATTTCTAATTTAAACTATCATTATTTTTCAGTACCCTTAAATTTCAATAAGTATTACATTTACTACTAATTCGTATTAACAAATAAATCCATATATTAACTGAGACATGTAATAGCATCAATTATAAAGGTATATATCCGTGCGTAATTAAAATACTTTAATAGCCATTTTAATTCACGGAAGTTTTTCACCTGGTGCCAGCGATGCGTTTTTGCTACTGTTCATTTCGACTGACAATGGGACGCGGGCGAACGCTCGCACAATCGTCGGCGTGAGCCCACTTAATTTCTATTTACCTGTGAATAATTTCGGACAAAAGGCACGGAAAAACGAGAAAATTGGTTGATAAAACAAATGAAAATAATCACTGATCAATCTACTTATAGTTAGTTATAGTCTTAATTTTTGTTTATGGTTTATTTTTTACTATAGATCGTAATAATACTTAGATATGCAAGAGCGGGCATCCTGGCACAGGTAAATGTTTTACTTTGAAGGATGTCCCAACAACTAATCGTAATTTGTATGTGTGAAATTGTGAAAACGGAATAAATTTTATCTATCTATTTGGAGAATCGTTATTTTAATAAAAAAATAAAGCGGCAAACGCCCTATGGATGTGTGTGTGTGTCGGATTTACCGTCGAGAGGTCGTGGGTTCGATCCTCACTCGACTATTGCACTATTGACGTGGACCCACTTTTAACACAAGTATTGAGCTTAGCTGGAGGGGTTAACAGAATTACTAGTAAATATGTATTGACATGCAAGTCGTTTTTTTTAATATTAAAAATATTTTATAATAAAAATAGGTTTGTGACGATCTTTGTTGCTCTTTCACGCAAAAACTAACTAAACGGACTAAAATCAGCATTAACTGAACTACTATGTGAACAGGTATACCCGCGGCTCCGTCCAAAAGTGGTGGGTTGGACACCGTCCGATTTTGGTGGGTTCGAGTCCCAAATAACCCTTTCGCCGGCCCAGTGGCGGAAGGGTATCCGCGGGGATTTCCTGACGATAAAAAAAAACTATGCCAACATGTTTCGTTTGAGAAACAAAATTATGTTTTGTGTGAGAAAAATGTTAAACCTATTCATTTATATCGGAGACAAATCTTTCAATACAACGTAGACACAATTTCCTCGATGAAGGAGTGAAGTCGCCTTACGCGGCTAAGGACACGTGGCCCCCAGTTAACCTGGCGTTAATTTAACAGTTCAGTACTTGGGTGGCGATTTGCAACGATATTGTCTCGGGACATAACGACTGATTTTACGATCAAATCGGTACACTTGGTACTTAATGTGAAACCAGTTTAAATATACTCGTAAATCTCCGAGACGCGTGCCCTCGGTCAAACCATTTGCATCTCATACTCGGCGCGAGTCTTTAATAAATTTACCTATACATATAAAACGACACGACTGACTGATTCGTCATCGCTGAGCTTTATTGAAGCTTCATTTATCGAATTTGACTTGTTCTTAATAATAATGTTTTTTGAAAATTTTACCCTACAAGAGGAAACAATCTGTATTTTTATTTTAGTATTACGCAAAGGTCTGAAATGTTTGAAGACTCCTTTTACACAAAGAGGTGACCAACTGCTAGGGACATCGTTATTTTTTATTATGAAAGCAGCAAACACATTCAGATCACCTGAGAGTTAAGTGATCATTGAAGCTCATTTTAATCCCACCTCATATACTTCACAATGTAGGTATGTTCCTTTGTGTATGAGCATCCTCACCTTTCGGAATTAAAATAGTATGGCAAACTTATATAAAGAAGACCCTGGATATTATTTATATAGTGAGCTAGCAGGACTCGTGTGGTTATATAAAGTTACATTTTAATATTCGCTATACAATACGAAAACATTACGGACAACGGATTCAATTATCCCAAATGTTGAACTGTGGCCCGACAGAATGTTTGATTAAATTTGTAAAGTACATTCCCATGGTCCGTCGGAACGGAAATAATAGTGCAAATGAATTCGAATGGCGTTATGCAAGAGGTCACGTAGCGCCATAAATCGCATCCCCCCGATAGAACAATTAAAAGACGAGCTTAAAACAATTACGCAACGGTGGCCGCCGGCTCCTCGTGATACCAAAGAATAGAGACTTGTAGAATTTAAAAGTACGCCTTTTAATTCACTCGGAAGTTCGAAGGTCGTGAACAACCCAAAACATTTAGTACCGAGTACAGTCGGCGGTTATATACCTTAGTAAAGTATAAATATTAGTAATATTTATTAAACTAATAAATGAGCATGACTGGCTTTATTTTTAAAACATTAAATTTTATGCTTTAGAGAGCATTTCAACATTAGACGTACATTAGAAAGACATTTAAACGAATCAGTAGCTACTGTCACATAATCAAAAGACACTAGATTTAATCTAAGTAATTTTACCGTACCTACAACTTTGATAAAAACTTCTATATTCACATCAACGGACTGTTGAGCTATGTGATTACTCAGTCAACTATAAAACGGGATAAATTTACATTATGCCGACTTTATTTACTTCTATTACTAGTACTACTGTATTTGTCTATTCTTTGAACAGGTCACAAATAATACAGATAAATAAATCGATTGTAATCTATGATACCGTGATATAACGCCTCGCCTCAGCTTCGGTGGTGTTAATCGAAATCAATTGTTTTAGGCGATAAGTCATTGAGGTTTAATTGAGACTTGCAATCAAAATATTTATACCCTTGCCCGGAGCTATTGCCAGTTTATTTATGCACTAGTAATATCAGAGCAGAGTAGTGCGCTGTGGGTCTAAGTCTATCGGTCATAAATTTGGAAGAACACAATCGATAGTCATATAAACGCTCCGTAGAAATATTCTCCTCGGACAGTTAAGTCGTTGCTTCAAATTTATTTATATTTTATAGTCATTCTCGTTTTGTTGTACCCGCAACTAGCATTGGCTACAGCTCTAAAATCTTAACGCTTCTGCTTACGTTTAGGTATATCGTAATTCACCTTCCGCTTAAAAGTTCATAATTTTAAAACGGCTATAACGTTTAAATGTTTACATTACCTTTATTTATATTTTCATTGACCGTAGCCTGTTTAACAATACAATCAATGTTCAAATGACGTAATAAAGAATCTGGTATATTATAGTATAATATATATATTTTTTCAGAGTCATTTTGCAATAACAGAAAATATGTTTATTTGTCGAAAGTTGATTTTTCCCCAAAGAACGAATAAAAAACAATACCAGATTATTTGCCACAACAGTTTAGTAGAATTGCTCGTTTCTCAGATACAAAAAACTGAAAGAAACAAAAATCTGAATAATAAAAGATAGATCTGATTATAAAATTGTTACAATAACGTACGTACGTAGTGTATTTACTTGGCAGCGGTTATAAAGTGATCCATTTCCGTACGGCGACTCGTACGTCCAGGCGATTTGCATCCCTAAGATCCCATTTTAATGGAGCGCCGGCAAACAAGCTCCGAAGCAGCTTACGGCAAATCTGTCGGATCCCTCGCTCCAACCTTCTATATTTTATTCTGCTAACCGTATCACTTAATACAGAAGTAGAAGTATCTGTCACATATTTAATATCGAATTTTCAAAGATGTGTGTACTTAGAACTTGCACTTTTAACTATTGCCCGCGGCTCCGGCCGCGTGGAATTTGTTCTGTCATATAAAGTTTCGTATCAGACCATTTTTAATAAATAATAACAATATTATTAACCATAAGGTACCTCAAACCTGACGAAAGTCCCGTACAAACTGTCACTCTCGCTTTTAAG
>DWNJ01002612.1:0-10372 GCA_018250275.1 Udranomia eurus
GCATACAATATTTATAACTAGTTTAGAGTGCACAATTAATAACTTTTAAATAACAAACAAATAAATATATTTTTATTTATATAGTTACATAGTTTAATATAGTTATTTAATATAGTTACATACAAATACAGAAATTGCAATTGATAATCTCGGGGACGGTGTTCCATAATCTAATATGATATTATAGGCCTTTACGAAGTTGAAACTGCCATAACTTGATTAGGTCCCTCCGAAGTTTTGTCTTAATAGTACTTATAAGGATACACGGATTAGACTCATCAGATTAAACTCCTTTGTACGCGTTATGTAACACAAAGGTTTTCTGTTCTAGGTAATTCATATTGAAGCTTCCTTTCGGTACTAGCTTTCTACTCCATACGAGACTCTAAAATGTCAACTACCCTCAGCGCATAACTTGCCTAGAGGTATTTTATAGGACACATTTCAGGGAATCTGCGAAAGAACTTGTTCCACCATCCAAACATCACAAGAGGGAATGATACGTACATGATGGTACCAGGAGCAAGGTGAGTGACTATTGACAGTAGGTGGCCTTTTTCTTTCGTTTCGGAAACGAATAGAGTTCATTATTGAAATCTGTTTTTCTTACTCCTATAAATCAGTGTTTACTTACACTAAAGGGATACACTGTACATCATGCTAAAATTAATTATGCTGAATGAATGATATACGTCAAAAAATTAAATACTGATATATACTGAATAATATACTACGATTATTTGACCAGCAAGAATTGCCAATTTGGGTATTTTGCCTTATTTTAGCATTAGCAATTTTATCAGCATATTTATTATAGCAGTTCCCCATTCTCGCGAGTGACGTGTATCAAATTTCTCCACCGTTATAGAGGATCGATTGCGTAAAAATTGTAGCATTTTAGGGTTGTATGTAAACTATGAATACATGAATAATTTTTGCATTGAAACAAAATTTGAATGCTCGTTTCGGCATCACATAGCTATCTTTATTTTTGTGGAGGATGGATCTTTTTGTTTCGATAGAAGTTCTTCAATAGAAATTCTGGTTCATGTGAATGATTGCGTTACTGTGTTCTAGTTTGAATGGGTTGAGACAGCGTGGATACAATTATTTAAACGTGTTATCTTAGTTCGTACGAGTGGATGTTCATACTCATATGTTTAGCCTTAGGTGGGACTTCTGATTTATTCTAATTAGTACGTTATATATCTGTGTGTCATGACAACTTAACATTTTCTTCATTATTGCTTTTACTTTACAAAAAGAAATACTGTAAATTAAAACAAGATATTTTATCTTTTCTCTTTCTCACTCTCTTTTATTATCTTTTAATCGTCAAAATTACCAAAAAGTATAAATTCTGTGCTACGCGAAAGCGTACAAATAAAACAAATGTTTATTTGTGACGGATACATTTGTTTTCATCGAGAATTGAACCCGGCCCGCCTGGCTTACTGCCAATGTTTACAACCACAACGTTCACCTAAATTTCTAAAATCTCTCCAATGTACGATTCGTTAAAGAAAAAAATATATACGAATCGACATTGACGTAATCATAAAAAAGTAGTTTTTTTATTTACCTAATTTCTAAGTATTCCATTATAAACTGATATTTTTGTCACCTTCACGCTTTGTAGAAGTTCAAAAGAGATGCAAGAATTTGAGTTTTAGACTTTTAACATCTTTAAAAAATCTTTATTCCATTTCAAAGATAGGTCCTATTATAATATGTAAGTATCTACATTTAACAAAGTTTTTATGTAGCAAATAGGATACATAATTATAAAGATAATTGTATTAGTACCTGTAATATTTATAAAGTAATCCCGCAACATAAAATAGTAGGCTACATAGCATAAATTTAATAAACTAAAACTGGCATGTTTTGTCTAAATTACATGTACAGAAGGCCATAATTACTTCCAAAAGTAGAAAGAACATGTCTAGCAATGGCATTACGTACTCGTATATTTGTTTTTGCTTTACACCAGCACTGTGTGCGCTGCTGTGTTAAAAAATGTAAGTGTAAAAGATATGTAAGCCGCAACACTGTATTTTAGGCGCAGTGGTATCTCCGGAGTCGAACCGTAAAAGGTTCTACCGCCTTATTTCACTCTATTATTTTTAAAGTGAAAACTTTTATAACAACGTTTGGCATGAAAAACTCACGTCACGCAACATATTTTATATAATATGAAATACTTTTTTAACATTGTGGCAGCAAACCACCATGCGGTCCACCTGATGGTAAGTGGCCATTGCTTCGCATAGACAAACACCCAATAGTCAATGCCGCCCATCGTCTATCTTAGGCCGACTAAAAATGCGTTACTACCCCTGAGGACTAAGTTGGAACGGTTCGGTTAAGTGCAGTTAAGTTCTTAAATTGTAATGTCCAAATTGCGTTTCACCCCGCAAAATTTTTAACACTGATGATACACAATTATTACCTCAATACAGTACCCGTCTCTAACAAAAGAACATCAAATTTACCGTTATATATTCATGGAACCAGCGTTAGTAGTTCAAAAATCTTGTAAAGCTACTATGCATGTAACTCTATCCTTACATAAACACACTACTATTAGTAAACATGACCTCGTCTCAGTGTTTAGACGGTATTGACACTAAGCTGAGATTATGCTGAGTGAATCAGCACATCAACGTAATGTCTCTGCGGTGTTTCGAGCGCTGAACTTTAAAAAGCTCGAATGAAAGCTTGTAAAGACAAACACTTCGTTGGTCTTTATTGAAAGTACAATGCAAGCTCTCCGTGATGCAGCTGTTTATAAGAAATAAAGTTCTAAATGGATATTTCCATGAAATTGACTTCTTAAGCATACTTAGCTTTCTTGCTTTGAAGCAGTCCAGTGTAGTGTATGTTTTTAAGAATTTCAACAAAAAATCAAAATGTGTCCTGGGACACAGAGCAGAGGTGAAACTTCAACGGACAAGAACCCTCCCTCCCCCACGAGGCCGTAATGCTTTTTCGTGACAGAAAAAATCCTAATATAGAAGCCCCCGCCTCTATAGAAGTTTCACTTCAATAATAAAAAAGTTAGGAAAATTTTCTTAACATTGATTCCTTAAGATAGAAATTTTTAAGGTCTACGATCTAATTCGTCTAAAAATTGCAACCTTCCTTTTACCTATAGCAACGTTACTGCCACATTTGTACCTAATGATAAGAATAAGATTTGTGTTTGTGTGTGTGCAGACATTTTTAGCTTAATAAAACAAGCCTTAATTCATGTAATATTTAGTGTCCACAAACGACATATTGAAGTGCTTATTCTATCTTGCAATAATACGTTTTAAGCCTACAAAAATCATCTACATAAAGAGATCTAAATTTGCAGTTTTACAACACGACACGTTAAATCTTACGTGGCGTTTTTTTGCAAATTTACTTCGAAACAGTAATACATTCAATTACCAGAACCCGTAAGATCCTTAAACGCCCTAATGGATCAGAGCTCATTGTGGATATTATTTCCATAGGTCGGGCACCGTGACACGTCATTGACTAGTACCTACTTAAGACGGTACCTGTACACAGCCATTTTTCCCCTTCAAATGTAAAAATAGAACTAAAAAGGAGCGAATATTTCCATAAAACTTTACTAAAACACTTTCTCCGCATTTTATTTCTGCAAACATCTCAACAGTGGTGCTTGTTTTATTTCTGCACTTCGAACAAAGCCTGTGGCGTCTTCAGCGGCAAATTGCATTGCCTTCGCCGTTTCTTTTTATTTAAATCTTAGAAATATGTTGAATGGAAGCTTCATAAGCCTTTTAAAGTTACTACTGGAATAATATATATTTCTGAAACTTGTCACTTAATGAGAAACCCTACGATTTCGAGAACTCTTTTCTGGGTTTCCTTCCAAAGAAGTACGGTGACTGATCACGTTCGCAAAATGACGACGAACTTTGAAAATTTTGTAAAATGATCTAAATGTATATCTATTTATCTTCATTAATTCTAGGAAGCGCCTAAATATAATATACAAATACTAAATATAACTTGGATCGTTTCTAATTATTAAAAATAGTGATGTTGCGTTATAAGACTCAACATGTTCTTATTTGGTGTCCAAAAATTAGCATCATTTCGGTGACCTAATTAACTATTTCGGATACTGCCTATAACCTTAATAACTCCATAAAATTCCATTCTGTAGCTGTAGCTCTTACAATATACGGGAATTCCATTACTACAACTTATTTTCTGTTTGAAATATTTTCCACAAGCAAACAACTCTATCATCGAATATGTAAAATAAAACCCCAACTACTCGTATGTGTGGTTTGTACCGCCCCTAATGGCTGAGATCGCTCGCAATAAACCCTTGGCTATTTGCAGACCGCGATGGAGCTTGATTGATGATGTTTAGCAAACCGATCTGACGAAGCTAATGTATGTACATAACTTATCGACTAGTCCCAGCGCTAAAGATGTGCGATTTACTACCAACTATTTTATTCATGACAAGCCATGGGCAATATGTTATTTTATATGTGAGAAGTAGCAAATGAGTATGCAGTCCACATGTTAAGTGGTCACTGCCGCCCGTGGAAATTTGTATTTGTATCGATCCAACGTTCGATCAAAGTTATTTCTTAGGTCGACATCGAATGCGTTGCTCCCGCTGAGGACTAAGTCGGAACGCCTTGGTTCTCCCAGTATGTCTCCCTTACCGAACCAGATCACAGCAGCAAGAACAATGCTGTTAAAGGTCAGAAATAGGTGTGAACGTGATACAATGAAAAATGTTTATTTTTATGATCACATGAAAGAAAGCAAGAAACATGAATAAAGAAAATATTATTTTTATAAAATAAAAAATTAAATGTTTTATTTTATAAAAATAATGTTATTTTGTCTTGATATTTTTGTTTGTCTTGATAGTTTTAAAAAGTGTATAGAGTTTTCTTTGATATTTGTCAGCTATGAAAATGCCACCTAGGTTGGAGGAGTTACCAAAATATTCGTACAAAGTTTGTTTTTCTTCTTAGGATATAAACATCAACGAAAATACTCGTAGTACAAAATATGTATAATATAACTTTTGTAGTTTCAATTTTCTATTTAAATTACAGAGTAAACGTAAATTATGAAAACTGATGAAAAATACAATAATGCGTACTTTATTTTTCTATTCCATTCATTACCTTTGTCCATACAGTTTGTGAATAAAATATGTTAAATGATATTCAGTCTTATTTTGAACAATTCTTTTTTTGAAACAGTTAAATAAATATAATTAAAATGCCACAATGTAAACCACAAACGATACTTCAATAATTAAAATATTAAAATTATAGATTCATTTCGTTGAATTAGTCATTGAAGTAAAATAAGTTTAAGTGCGTATTGTCGCATGGCGACCGTTGATCGCCGCAATTCTGCGATCGAGCAAGTTGGGCTACGTCAGGCGCAGTCAGGAACTAGATGGATCTGACCATAGAAAATAGGATTTAATTTAACGCTCTCACACTGATAACCCCACACTAGTATTCCCTGTGTCGTGGGCGCCATGGACAACCCACAAAGTCAAGAAGACAAACACCCAGACCGAGAACAGAAAAGACTCATTATCCAAATTTCTACCTTGCTGGGAATGGAACCCTTCGAACTGCAGTCCGGCATGGTGACCATTGCACCATACGGGTCGTCAAAATAAATATAAATATAATGGCAATATGGGCGAGACTGCAGGCTATATATTAGGCATATGCCCTAATATACACAAATGTTCATATCAGTTTGTCTCTCATGAGAAGTAAATATATCTACAGAATAATATTTTAATATATTATCAAATATGTGCCCTCTTGCGCAAGTATTAAAATTGTATACACATGACAGATGAAGAAGAGTCCTCCAGTGGCGACCGCCCCCCGACCAGGTAGACTGGTGACCTAATGAAGACAGTGGAATACCGCTAGATTCAGATGGCACAGGACCGGCCGGAGTGGCAAAGGTTAGGGGAGACCTATGTCCAGACGTGGACCTGCAAAGGCAACAGTGGGACAGTACAACAGTAAAACATATCTTACTGCCGATCTATTACTACTTATATCTCTATAAGTCTGAACGATAATGGTATAATTTCACGCTCTCTTTGGAGCTAGAGAGGATAGGCAAGTTTTGGTTGTAGCATAGCATATCAGTCGGTAAACACGTTAAACCCATATGCGGATACCTGTATGTCGGTTTTCCGTATTAAATCATACCAAGCTCAGTTAGCCCATAAAAGGGTAACAGTCAATAAAACCATATAAATTATGCAAAATGATAACATCGTAACGAAGGGTTCAGGCACCCTATAAACTGATCACAGCCATTAAAATTGCCGCGGGAGTTATTCAACTCGTTTAAATGATCTTTAAAGACCGATTTGCAAGTTACGACGTGCCAGTGACCCTGAATGATGGACGAGCTTTCGATCTGTGTTCCGAAGATTGTAGGGTGACGAAAGATTTATCTACGAGTATATCAGACTTTCTTACGAGTTCTTGGCTCGCTGGAAGGATACTCGTAGTACGTTCGGACTTTCGTAGTATAGTAGTAGAATGAAATTTCTAAACCTAAGGGTACTCGTAGTAGCACTTTTATAGAGATATTATTTTCATTTTTGATTTTTCTTATCCACATATACATGTTAATTGTTCAGGGCCTATTAAAATTTTCAATACATTTTTCGTTTTCATAACTCTGCTTAATTGGTGCGCTATAAAAATAAAGGTATCGCAAACGAGCACAAAGTGTCCGTTTACTTTTAAAAGACGCCTCTTACGGAACAAATAACAAGAAGTGATCAGTAGTTGCTGCCGAGTGCACGCTATTTTTCTTTAAACGGCAGGTTACGATTCTCAACAACATTTCTATTCGGGTTTACATACATTTTCCGCTACAAATGATCACAAACGTTTGTATGACAGGGTACTTAATTAGTCAGAAGTAATCGCAACCTTAATTAGTCAAATTACTATCGTCGTTAGATATATATATTGATAAGCTACAGGAACTGAGCCTTAGGCTGTAATAGACAGAATCAAACGTAAGAGTTTAAAATTTGGTTGTTGGTTGTTGCTTTTCATACTGTTTTTTGTGTTATTTCCATAGTCTCATAAAATTATGCATCAATGTACATAGTCTACGTTTTTCCTTTTTTTTTATATAGAATTTGATTTATCGTATTCGTCTTAATTTTGGTTGCTACTTTCCATATTTTTTTTTGTAATAAGGTATCAATGTACTTAGTCAGATATTTTTCCTTTTGTACATAGGATTTGTTTTTCGTATTCATGTTATTACATAAAGCAAAAGTTTTAATATTCGGACATTTGTGGCTGAAATCCTTAATAGATGGAGATTTAATGAGATTTTGTAAGCAAATAGTTTGTTTTGTAGAATAACTTACAGGTGTTACTTTGTTTATAATATTTGCGATTTCCACGTAACTTTAGAAGCCTATTATGTTTGAACGCCAGATTAAAATTATTATCGCAATATTATTTCCATTATATTATGAATTTAAAAGTAAACAAATTATACAACATGTTTTAAATGTTAGTGTTACGTACATATTTTATTTCGAAAGGTTCAAAACCTATTTATAAAAAGGATCTATATTTTTTTAAATGATGAATAAATGGTATCAATATTCAATGGTAAACAACGAAAAGTCGGAAATTGGAGAAATACTTTGGAAACATTGACAAATATAATTGTGGACGTAGACTACGAGTTTCTGAATAAATATGTTACAAAAGTTTTGTCTGTAATAATGTTTCTGTATCTAGTAGCAACAAAGGTATTTTAGAAAGGTTGCTCCTTACTGTGACTACCATTTCAAAATGATTATCATTTAAAATTGAGTTGTACCAATCCTTACATAAATCTCTATTAACTGCAGTATCCTTAAACCTTAGCGCAAGTATTACACGGGTTTTTTAAGATGCAAAAGTCTTAGTTTTCCTTCTGAGTTTTCACTCTATTGGTGATGGATCTAGTTTTGGAAGGCGACGGCAGTTCATTATATAGACATGTCTAGAGCTAAAGTACTCGTAAGGTTAGATATGGTTAATTATAATAAAGCATACGAACCTCTCGTTGCAAAATTTAATGCCATTTTCTCCAATGACATGAAAATATAAGTAAATACAAATATACCGCACAACAGAATTTGTGTAATACAGAGCATGCACGTAGAGAGCCAGTAATTACCGGAATTAGAGTGCGCGGAGCGTGCATCGTGGCAATTACCGCGAACGACAAGTGACGTCACGTGACGTTTGTTTTTTACTCTGGATAGGCTGTACCGCAGACAATAACGACACTTTGTTCCAATTGTTGATAGTGTATGACAGAAGTGAAACTCCACGGAACTAATGATAGATAAAAACTGTGAAGGATTTGTCTCATTTTGTAAATAACTGTTGCGTATATATTTTTAATTTGGATGAAATTAGACATACAAACAAACGAAGGATGTTACGTCAGTAAAATTGTGTACATTGTAATAAGTCACATAATAAGCAACTTAAACACTAGACTAAAATGTTCAATCCTGAAAGTAACTAGAATGCTTGTATACAAAATTTACGTCCAGCAGAACATACTAATGAGGGATCGAGGGGGCGGTAAAATAAAATTAAAAGCATATAGCTGGTGAGGCAAAGTCCATAATTGGCAATAAAATCCACACGCCAAAAGAAACCCGAAGGAAACGCATAATTTTAAATTTTCAGTCCACGCGTGCGCGAACGGCGCTCACCAGCTTCCGAAGTGCCTCCGACAGTTGCAAACGGTCCGCGCGTCGGCCGCCCGCCATCTTGTCGCTTCGGTTGCCGCGAAATTCAAACTTCGAATGACTCTTCGCGCCGATTCGCGCTAATTTTAAGTTTAGTTCGCACTCCGCAGTGACTTGGGATGTAATTTCGTGTGGTTTAACTTGGTGATGATGTGTTCCTTGTTCCAGTTCACTATTTTTCTTGTGGGAGTTTCAGTGTTGTTCCGATGTACGGATTCGGTTGGTAAGTGGCTGATTGTTATTTTTTTTTCTAATATTGCAGTTGCGTATCACGTTCTATTTTTTCATATTACTTAAGGGCAATGAATTGTAATATTTTTATTAAATAATCAAGCGATACAAGGGATAATTAAAATAATCATAAATTAACTTAATTTTTAGAAGAATAAATTAATGATTGGATAAATATAAAATATAAATATTAAGTGTATTACTTAATATCCGGGTTATATAAAGTTTAATAAAAAATATTATTCTATAATTTAATTAATTATTTGGATACAACGGGAATTATTTGTAGTAAGTATCTGCAAGGCCAATTATTATTATTAGTTTGGTTAGTCACAGTGTATTGGAACAGATTGGTATACTTAAACGTATTTATATAATAATAAAAATATTATCTTCAGAACTTCAAAGTTATTGAAAAATCATGTATTGGAATATGAATTGCTGGAGGTTTGGGACGTTTGGTTTGGGACGTTTGGTTTGGGTGTTTAAGACGGTTCTATAGGCCGGTATTGTATCAACCTATAAGACTACCAGCTACGATCCGTTTTAGCTCACATGGACGAGCAGTTAAAGAGTCTTCCATCTCTGCTATGTTCTCAAACAAAGTGTCTTAGGCATAAAGGTTCCTTGCTTTTTTAAAGTCTATCAGTCTATCCGTGCGATATTAAAATAATGTAGGTATGTTATTTATACTCACGACCTACATTGATGCTTTCTTGTACCATTAATATAAAAATTGTTTTAGTCAGAACTAATTGCGCGAGTGCAATTCATAGTTACTGATTTTTCATTGAGAACAAAAAATTTAACTGGGCTACCGCGACACGATGCAATGGATAAGTAACGTGTAAAGTGCGCTGTCCCTTTAAGAACTGAAACGAATGCTCGTGCCGGTAATTAAGCTACAATCTGGAACGGCGAAGAAGTACGCCAGTATGGTACTTTGCTAAACGATATAATTTATACTTTGTGCAATTGGTAATATAATCGGTTTAGAATATGTTCAAAAATTTGAGAAATATAATTACATCCGCTACAGAACAGGTCAATTTGAGATTTGATGTTTTGTTTGTTAGAAAGATTACAATTTAATTATAGTTGAAAGAATTGGTTATACCAACACAATTTATGTCAGTTATGATAACACATAAATATCTTATATGCTATCATATTTAACTATTGAACAATGGTATCCAAAGTATTTATATTTGTGTGCTTAAATTAAAATTATATTTAATTCAAGCGTACAAAAATATTTCAATATTTTCTTTTGACAAGAGTCCAAACCAATTTATCTACTGATAAATAATCTTGGCT
>DWNJ01002613.1:0-10370 GCA_018250275.1 Udranomia eurus
AACTTTTTTTCATAACTGGAAGGTAGCAAACGACCATGCAATCTACCTGATGGTAAGTGGTCACTGCCGCCCATGAACATCTGTAATCAACCCAAGATAGGATTGAAGTTCTTTCTTAGGTCGACAACAAATGTGTTTCCCATGATGACTAAGTTTGAACCCTCGATGGATTAAATATATCTATAATAAGTGGACCAAACCCTTCCAACCAGCACCCAGCAGGAAGAATACTGCTGTTATAAGGTAGAAATAGATGTGGCGGTGGTGCCTCCGGAGTCGAACCATAAAAGGTTCTACCACCCTCAAAACTTAACTTCAAACATTACAATTTAGTATGGATATATTCCTCGTGTGATGTGTTATATTTATTTGCCTTTGTTTATTTTATTAGCAAATTTGTATTAATACCTTGTGATATAATCTGACTATTTATGTTGTGCATGCGTCACATCAAAATATCCCCAATACAGTAAGCATGTTCAGAATTTATTGTTGCCTCATTTTCATACAAGGCACTTGAATGCAAGTAATTGGAATTCTATATTAGTACAGACTGGTTATCAGTGAAGAATAAATGAATATAAATAAAAGGGTCTTATTTTAATATCAAAAAATAAAACCAGCCGGAGTCTTTTTGTATTGTTAGGGTCACAAGTCAGAAGTCAAAACAGGAAAAAGATAACTAATAGTAAATTATTTACTCCTTTCGTTTTCCTCCAAGATTTCGTGATAATCAACGTAGTCATCTTAAAACCGGCTTCCTTTGCCGGCTTGACTTTATTTAACAACAGACGTTTGGATATTGTATAGTGTAATAGATAAAAGTACTTCAGTCGTTTGAACCTTAGTCACATGACTACGCCAGTAGTATGTAAAGCTAAACAATATGAACGTAACACTAAAAACGCTACATTATAAATACCTATGTTTATTAAAAATAATTATACCTACCTTTTGTGGGAGGAACCGAAAACAACATAAACATATATTGGAATCCATTATTATCCAGAAAAGACATCGATCGGATTGTTTACGGATTTTATAAACAAAATGTGTTTGGTACTGCAATATACTCAGGGCATCAGGGATTCCAGAAGTATACGTCTCAAAGAGCAGAGCGGGCGCCGCGAGGCTTTTTCCTGGACACTAAATCTGTTTAAGTGTAAGTCCACGAATAGGAAATTTCAGGACCCCTGTTGTAGGTTATTTAATTCGATCTGCAATTTGTATAAAGTAGATGATAATGGAGTTAATTCCAACAATCTTTAAGTCATGCGCGCTCTGGGTAAGTTAATACAATAATAATTGCACCGAGACGGTAATTACGGTAATACCTACATTTTTCCTACCATTCAATGCTTAAATATGACCTTAGCCAGTATATCTAATTATTGTATAAATCAATTATTTTTCTTTGTGTTACATTTCTTTCTACAATTCCATTTAATTTCCATTTTTTTATATGAACTAGCTGTGCCCGCGGCTCCGCCCGCGTTGATTTTGGTCTGTCACATAAAGTTTCGTATTAAACAAATGCTAAAAGCTATAAATGTATCAATTTTGATAAATATTCTAAACTATGCATTGTAAGAAAGTATTCAATTTATTTGTATTTTTGGCTTACTCTTTTTATATAGTAGCTTTCATGTTAGATATATGCGGTCGCAGACATTTATTTACAACTATTTAAGACAAACAATCCTACCAAATATTATCTTTGTGTAACTCCAACGGTTTGGGCAGCGCACGCCAAGATAGCTCTCAGAGGGCTGTTTTTTTTCGACTTACTTGACAGGTATCGGTATATAATTATAAACCTCTATAAATTTTAATTTACTATGTCATTATAGTTTAATGAAAATCCGTTCAGTAGTTTTTGCTTGAAAGAGTAATAAACACACACAGAAACACCCACACAATCCTTATAAACTTTCACATCTATAATATTCGTAGGAAGTAGGATAAAGGCAGGCACTAAGGAGAGTCGACCGATAAACTTTTAAAACATTGTGAATGTGCCATACACGTGAATGGAAATTACGCCGATGGGGGACACTGGTGTCCGACAACAACACCTCTGTTCAGGCCATAGGGGTCACAAATGACCGACCAATGACCAATTATACAACAACGGTATCTGTATCGCTCATAATTGATATACAATGTGCCCGGTGTGGCCCTGGAGAACCGAAATATAGAATAACAAACAGTATTCTGTGCTGAAAGTTAAGTGCCGGCACACGATGTCCCCCATGGCGTGTAACGTGCTAAAATGATGTGTTCATATAATTCTCCTTTATATACGTATTTGAGAAACACATATATGTATATATATATATATATATATTATAGTATTCTACTTTATGGTAGAAAAATAAAATAATATTTTTCAAAGTTCAAGATCAAAGAATCGAAATATCATTAGAGAAAATATAGACTAGACTAGAAGTATGTTTTATACCAATCTTATATATATTATATCTTGCTCTTTGTTCGACCAATTCTTAAATTGAAACAATACGTATCTTGCGTGCTTATGTGCATGCGTGCAGACGCTCATGTATAAATTAGTTTTTACAAAGGTTTATAGCTTAGAATGTAATCTAATCATACATCATCCAGAGTAAAGCGAATCAAATGAAAATAATGATCATCACTATTCGTCTTCACTATTGGGAATTGGTTGTATTACACAGATGCAGACACTGTATAAAATAGACAAACAAGACCAGATATATATTAATTTTTATCCACACATGGTAATTGTTAGTCAAATATGCCTAATTTGCAAATACAAGTAGCCATGTAAGCCACACCTTTAAAGTTTTCCACCCGCCGAGTTCCAAATTCGAAGTTCGAACGAAATTCAGTATTGTCAGTCTATTGAATTTTTTTCTAGACATTTCTTAATGATTGTTACTGTAAAAAACTGTATAAGATTTTGTGCGATTGTTCAATTGTTATTTATTTAATAGCTTATTAACACTACATACATTCTGTATATATCTGAACGAGCGTCGGTAGACACTAGATTTCACAAACCTGTTAAGTGCTTATTTCCTTCTACCATTTGTAGACAACATATACCTACGGATACCTATTGATACAACAAAATGAAATTACCAGTGAAGCTGGTTTTAATGTGTAGGTACGTAAAGAAAACCAGCCGACCTAGAATAAGTCGGTTGTAATCCCGTGATATTTTAAGCACAAAATGTCCAAGACTTACAAAAAATATTAACTTAATAACTTTGCGCAGAGTTTTAACTTAATCCGACTGTTCGGTAGGTAACCTACTAAACAGTGCTGTGCAGAACTAGTTCTTAAAATTTCAATTAATTATTAACATATTATGTTCATAATAATATATTTATAGGATTTTAAAACCAAGATACCCACAAACCTAGAATAGAACTTTGTATTTACCTAAATGATCGGATCTTTCGTAACAGTTCGTATTAAATGATCTACTTACATTAAAAAATCACTCCAATTTGGTTCGACATAAAACGTTTAATTCTTTTAATGGACTACAGTGACAGTGTAAATACAACTTTTGGAGTATAGGAAAAAAAAATCTTGACAAATAATGTGTACGTACAGTGGAAACAAACTCTCAATTGAGGAATTTTATCTTATTTACATGGCTAATGAGTAATGTTCAAATCAATAAATTGTATCTTATGTATACGCCTATAAAATAAAATCAACAATATTTATCATCATCTAAATTGACAACGCTCTTAGTCATTTATGTAGATGTTTTATTTGGATGGGTACTTTTGTCAATATATCGTTATTGGTATTTTGCAACTTATACAAGGATATGTAAAGAAATCATCAAATAAATGTTAATAATTTTGCATTCCAGCGTTTACAGTAGGTATAGACTTAAAATGTAAATTTATTTAAAAGTTCAGAACAATAAATATAAGCAGTCAAATTATTTAACTTAACTATTTAATGATCAAATTTCAATTAAGTAATAATGGGTAGATGTTGACCGCGATACTAAAACGCACTATACATTGTGTCCAGTTAAACGCGACAATACCAGTAATATCCTAGCGTTTAAGTGAAATACCGTTTATCTGTCTTGGAGTAAATCTTTTTCTGGTCATAAAATGAAAGCAGGTCGACCGCTAACGTTCTTACGTAAAGTTTACACTTACCGGGGCATTGCAGCACTTCAGAACCCACGGCCAATGCAAGAAGTGTACACACAAATAAACTCAGCGGAATCATGACGACGTCTGGCCGGCAAGTGCCCTACTGCTCACTGCAGCCGTTTGCTCATAAGCAGACACTTTAAACGGTTACACCTTACAGTCTATTCGGACAGAGCTTAATGCACTCGGCACCTTCCGTGTTAGACATAGAGCATAAACTCAAACAACGTTCATTCTGCACGTAGCTATCATGTCGGAGACGTTGATTTTTACTCATATGCCGGATGCGCAGGAACACGCCGCACGCTAGTACCTACGTTGACAATGGACATCATTATACAGTTTTGAGTTTTATTTTTTAGACTTATGATTCACTGATTCGTATTTAATCTGTCAGAATATAAACAAAATCCTCTGCAAATTATCTCGAATAGTCGACGATTGACGTGCAAGACTAAAATTTGCTTGATAGACAAAAACACCTATATTCGTGTAGGTTACGTCTGTCTTATATAGTAATTACTGACGTAACATACCTAATATTAACACTCAGATCCAAAGAAAACTAAATAATAAATATAAATTATATGTATCTTTATTTGAATGTGGATGAGCTTTTTACGGTACGACTCCAGAGGCACCACCGCTACACCTAGTTCTGCCTTATAACAGCAGTGTACTGGTTTGAAGGGTGTGGGTCAGGGAGATATGCTTAACCGAGGTGAGGTAGTCCTCAGGGTAGCAACGCATTTGGGTCGACCTAAGAAAGAACTTCGATCAGGTGGACTGCAAGCTTGTTCGCTGCCTCAAAATTATAGAAAAAAAAACATGTTCGGTCTGACTTTTTGTATCGCCGAACGAAAATTATTTACTAAGTACTAATTGTAAGTTAAATAGGTAATGTACGTACGTACACGTACGATGTTTGTATATTTTTTATAATTATATATTGTTTTGGAAATACTACATAATTTAGCCACCTGGACAGGATCTCTAACATTATTTATATAGGTGCGATGCTTTTAGGTAAAAATAATATTACTTAGTATTAAAATTAACGAAGAAACATGCATAATATTAAGGAATTATAAGGATGTCCACTAGAAACGCTGTTTAAACGTTCTTCCGAAAACGAATGTGAAATATGAAATATCTGATATGAGTAAATAACATAGAATAAAACTAGAATGTGGCTACTAGAGAAATCATTCGATAACCGTTATGCGTTCACAATCGTTAATCGATATAATATTTTTATGCAACATCAAACGCGGCTAAGAATTGGTCAGGCATACACAATACACGCTGCATAAGTACTATTTCCGTATCAAACTAAAGATAAAGTTCGGTTCCGACCACATCTCAATATATAATATTAAAAAGCTGCATTTTTTGTACCCTTAAAAATAGAGGAAGAAATATCCCTTTGAACACTAATCTCTATATCTTAGGGCCCCATCCTGCCAAGTTTTGTGCATGGTTATAGAGGCTTGAGGACCAAAGGACCTAAGCCTGCAGACATCAAATTATGTCATGATGATAAAACATGCGCTGCCTCGTTGACTCGTTTTAGTAACGCTAGTACGTAGTTAATGCTTGTATGTATATCTTATTCAAAATAAGGGTGTCTGCAACGATGCGACTAATTGTAGGCTTATAACGATAACTTCTCTAACTTTACAAAGCTTTTTGGTATCTAGAGGATCTCCAGTTGATCTTATTCACCGGCCACTTCACCTAAGGCTCTCATTTGCGAAATTACCGTGTTACGATTTGTCTGTGAGATTATGCAACTGGGCTGCAATCAGCTTTTAGTCTGAATAGCATATCAGGATCGTTGACAACGAATGCTGCTTACATACGAAGCCAATCAACGCTGGTGTGTCCCCAGACTGTAATTTTTTCCATGCCAGTTAATCTTACATATCTACGGTATACGTGTTCAACTGAATACTAGCATTAATGCATAACTCCATGCTCTTTATACTTGTTGAGTAAACACTTCTTAGACACAGGTAGAAGAAAGCAGGATCCGATTTGGTTTAATTCAATCCTAAAAAGACATGGCCAATACAATCTCAGTGGTGTGTAAGAGCATTGGAATTCTGGGCGTTACTATATACCATGTGAGGCAGAGTACCGAAGCAAGGTACCACCGTTCAGCGAAGGTTAAACTTTTTAATACATAGAATTGTCTTTACAAAAAAGTCAGTTGGGTATGTAATCTCAAATTCATGTTGTCTTTGAAACGAAACTAACACACACACAAGCGCACATATTCTTTGGTTTTACCGGGGCATCCAACAATTCCTGGATTCCATCGGTCACCCGGACAGCCGGTCGCCCTTCCAGACAAATGAGACTGGGAACAAGTTCAATCATTCGACTATGTCTTTGAAATATCGTGCGGGAAACTTAATGACACGTCGATACTAATTACAACTTGAACAATTAATGTTGTGATAATCGTGCATAGATTTAGGTGCCGCCACGGAATACATCCCTAATAAGGAAATAAGAATCGTCAGAAACAGGATAAGAAATTAAATGGGCAGTTTAACCTTCAAAATATACTTAGAATAATATAAGCAAATGTCATGCAACTCATAACAACTTCCGTCTATTTTTAGAACCAAATGAGGAAGAACAATGCACAAAATTGGCGGGGGAATTATGAAGAAAAGGTTTGGGCATATAAAGCACTTTTTCACATAAAGCGTTTATTGCCTGGATCAATTGCACCATATATTCAGTTAGAAGTTTTACTAAGTACAGCCTTTAAATGGTTAAAAGTCTCAGGATATCAAAAATATGCCAAATCTTTTTTCACCTATAATCCAGAAATTAGAACTGGTAACATAATTAGAATCTAGTAACAAGTAATTGTCATTGTCACTGTCAAAGTGACACTGACAACTTACGATCGTAAAGAAGATCAACATAACCTTAAATTAAATATTTAACTTTGTTTTAAAATAATGTTTCAATAGTATCAACCAAAGAAAATTTGCGTTAGAATATATCTCTAATGTTACTTAAGTTACTTTTGATTTGATACAATACGAGATTTTTTGTTTTTCGGTTTTGCGCTCTATACATTAAAATGTTTCCCGGTTGCAGGATTTTTCTAAATAATAACCCTTTAAAACTAACATTTAGATTAAGACACAAAGTTAACAAAGATAATGTTGAAAAGAATTCTCCAAAAACGTCTTCTGACGTTATAGCATATTTAGAAAATACAGCAGAGTATAAGAGCATTATCAAATCGTTGCCCAAATATCTTTTGCGTAAATACAAATCACCAGAAAGTTTATATCTAATAAATCAAAAGACGGCAAAGGAAATTGTCGACGTGATTAAAAAGTGTTTAGTTGACAGTTCACCAGTGGTGGAAGTGAATCCTGGTTTAGGTGTTTTAACCAAGGAGTTACTGGGCATACGAAAAGGAGAACTATACTTGTACGAGTCGTCAAACAACTTTGAACCCATTTTAGATGTAAGTAGACTCTAACTATCACATGGAAGACCGGGAGAAAAAAGCCAGTGGAAATAAACTCCCAGCACTCTTTAAATAATAATATGACATAAATAAATTAATTCTACAGTATGATTTTGTTCCAATACTAAACTCACGGGACAGCGACCGTTAGTATCAATATTAATCCACTATCATGTGTTTACAATAGTAACATAGTATATATGTAATGCATTCAATATGAATTTTAGAAGATGACAATTGAAAGCCCATAACAAGTATTAAGTCTTCATAAAAGGCTTTATTATTATCAGATCCTTATTTGTAAATGATTATAATTTTCAGGATTTACAAATTAATTATCCTGGGAGAGTAATATATAAAATAGCAGATTTTTTCGGCATGTGGAAACTGGCTTTCCAGGATAAAATGGACGGAGGAAACAGAATCAAAGATTTGCTGGGTACTTTATCTACTGAGGATAATGGTTGGTTCGTAGATACATGCTTATTTTCCATTTTGTTCAAGAGTTCTTAAATGATAACCAGAAGATCTAAAGTAGAGTTAGTAATGGTAAAGTAGACCAAAAAACCATAGAGCATTGTCAGCGGCAGGGAAATAATATTTTTGAATGTTAAATAAAAAACAATACACAATATAAATTTGTGGCATGGAGACTTAAGAAAAGAAAGGTTGGGAATCCCCACTCTCAAGTTATACGAAATGTGGGTATACTTTTTACTATAAAGACAAAATGTCCTTAACTGAATACAACCATTCTTAATTTATTTTCAAAATAAGTACTCAGCAAGTTATATAAAAATTATTTGCATCATATATTATTCTGTATTATGCTATTACTAATAGTCAGATGCACATAATTGAAATATAATTAGTACAGTCATTATAATGCAATTTACATAAAGTTGATCTACAAAGGTTTTATTTATATTCTTCAAACACAATTGTACTTTTTTTTTCCAGAAAGAATTATCAAAATTGTTGGAGCTATGCCTGGACTGAATTTCATGAAACATCTGATAAACACTATAGTTTTTCACAATTCTGGCAACCAGTTAGGGAGACCTGACCTTTTCATTATCATGCCATGTCACCACTATGATGTATGTATTCTAGAAAGTTTATTTTTTATTTTTTCAACATTTTTACACTTAACTTACTCTTAATAAAATATTTGTGACATGTGGGCCCTGAAGAAATTAAAATTGATAAGGCTAAAATAAGACAGTAGAAATCATGATGTAAACAAACTATGAAGGGACTGTAATCAAGGGTGGATCCAAGTTATTGGGGGCATTTACCTCCTGGGCAGAAGTAGTTGGGTCGAATAGAGTAAGATAATGATACATACAATATTGTATAGAACCTATAATTTTTTATCACTACATTAGTGCACTACACTACAGTATAAAACAAAATTGCTTCCCGCTGTCTGTCCCTAAGTATGCTTAGATCTTTAAAAGTACCCAACGGATCTTGATGTCGTTTTCTTTAATTGATAGAGTGATTCAAGAGGAAGGTTTATATGTAGAGAAATACTGATTGCACCCATGCAAAGCTAGGGCAGGTCACTAGTATCTAATGAAATGTTGCTGATTGGATATGTTATCCAATACCCTATTGGGTTTAGAACCTGTCCTAACTGAACCCCGAGTATGTGACCCCCTCTCGAAGACTGGAACCGCCCTTGTTTGTAATTGAATATTTTAGTTAAGAATGATAAAGTAAACAATTTATTTAGTGTCTTCTTTTCTATTTTATTGTTTCAGTTTTTAACTGACCGTTCAGTGCAGTTGGGTAAACACAAATCTCTTCCAGCAATATTTCAAGTATTGTTTGACTGTAAGATACTTACAAAAGTGCCAAAAGTACACTTCCTACCGTGGACCCATTCTTCAAATGAGAAGAGTCTTTTAGTGGTATTGTATTATAATCTTTATTGTTTTAAAAATATATCTGTTAATGAGGTAGAGGGATATATGTTTAAGATAAAACAAGAAGTATTAATATATGAATCTCCAGTAGTTATAGTAGCGGAATGTCTAATCTGTGTGTGAACCTTATGTGAACTAAACATATTTATTTATTTTATGTTTACAGATCGACGAGTACTGCTTATATTTGGTCAATATTACACAGAAAGAAAAATTACCTTGTCCACCGGATTATTTGCCACTGTTATGGTATTTCTTTAAACCACATACCTTCTCCAAATCAACTAGAGTTATTCCATTGCTAGAGTAAGTATAATTATTTATTTTAACTCAAAATTTTGAGATCAAGACGTAATATTTTTTAACATATGTGATAAGTAATCAATTTATTAAAATATTCTTGCAAATGTGCATTTAAAAAGGGCGAATTGGTATATTCAAAATGTAGGGTGTGGACGATTCCTTTTAAATATATATTTTTTCATAGTTATACCAAAAAAAGTTCATGTAATCATTTAAAATATAAAAATAATTTTCACCTTCGAATTTTCGCGCTAACGCCCTATGCGTTACGTCGTGCGCCGTTTGCGGTCAAGTGAAAACGAGGATCAAACGTTTGTTTTTTTATAATTGATTTAAATGATATTATAAATATAAGAAACATGAAAGTGTGATTATCCTAAGAAGTATATTGAACACTACCAGATTTTCGTTCAGTGTCTACTACACCCCTATTATTGTATTTCAGACAATGGATACCTGGGTGTG
>DWNJ01002614.1:0-10370 GCA_018250275.1 Udranomia eurus
GTATACCCGCGGCTCCGTCCAAAAGTGGTGGGTTGGACACCGTCAGGTTTTGGTGGGTTCGAGGCCCACATAACCCTTTCGCCGGCCCAGTAGCGGAACGTACCTCACGTGAGGATTTCCTGTCAAAAAAAAGTATTAATATAGGATGAGATTATGAGCATTTCCTCTGATTTAAATTAAGAGCTTATACACGGAAGACAACACCAAAATATAGAAAACAAAATTAAAAATGATTTCTTTATCACCTTTGGTGTACAATAAATAGTATTAATGTAATGTCCCTCCTATGTTACTGAGAACCTACGAAAATCATTAATTATGGGTACATAAAATGTCAGTTAAATTTTACCGTCGTCTGTTATTACCGGAGACCAAAAGAGGGTCAAGTAATTATAAGACTCAATTACACTGATCAAAATAATTACGATTAGTTGCAATTTCGTGAATAACGACTGATGACTGAAGTAATTTGCGTTGGCTACGACGCTGGTCGAATAACATCTCCGTCTGTTCCGAGTAAATAGAAATCATAAAATAAGCTAAACTAGGTGTTATTGTGAAGCAATATTTACAAATGCCACCTGCGTCTTTAAATAATATTCTTAGCGGTACGTGAAATCTATCAGTACCTACTTATTAAGGATCAATTTGATTTTATCATTAAAATCATTCTGAGAGCAGAATTAAAAACCGTAATGAGTACATCCGTATCCGTAACTCACTATATATGCATGTATTCTATGTATAGCTTATTAGTACTGGACAAAAAAATACGCAGTGCTTGAAATTCTTTTTTTTTTTATGCCTGGGATGTAGCAAACGAGCATGCAGTCCACCATATGGTAAGTGGTCACTGCCGCCCATGGACATCTGTAATCAACACAAGACAGAATCGAAGTCCTTTCTTAGGTCGACCACAAGTGCGTTGCTACTCCTGAGGACTAAGTTGGAACACTTCGATTAAGTATGTCTCCCTGACCACACCCTTCAAACCAGAACACAGCAGCAAGAATACTGCTGTTATAAGGCGTGGTGTGGTGGTGGTGCCTCCGGAGTCGAACCGTAAAAGGTTCTGCCACCTTCAAATTGTTAATGATATCAAAACATATTTAAAGTCAATGTCGATCAATCACAATGTTTACAAGACTATCCAGTAAAGCAAGAGTAAAAAGTAGCGACATATTGAGATCGATCTGTCATACTTTTAACCCTAACGTATCTTTCTATTAAATTAAATAGGATCTATATAAATGTCATGCAAATTTTACAGCACTCACTTCACACTTTATAATTGCATTTATATTTATGTGATTAAAATCGTTTAAAAGAACACTAGATTAGATGACAAATTACAATAAAATCTAGTTATATCTATCAACATTCGTTTTACTGCAGGAGAGAATTTAGAAAAAATGCAATTCAAACTCTGTATTGTAGAACAAGCTTACAAGCATATAGATAATTATTACTTGAAATACAACACACATAACAATTGAATTATATAAATATTTATGCATAATAAGATTTATAAACTCATTTGATATGAAAAGTAAAACAATATGTTGGCAGCTGTTTTATTTAAAAAAAAGATCTAGAACTAGATTTAACTGTAAAGGCTTTTGTTGAATCGTTACAGTAATTTAGCTTACATCAGAATAGCACATAGGTTGTTATTATAAAGATGTATAAATTGGCCAAAATATGACGATAAGATAGCAACTGGATGAGGAGAGCCGAAGACCGGGCTCAGTGGTGTGCCTTGGCCTATGTCCAGCAGTGGATTGACGTGGGCTGATGATGATGATAACGATAAGTGTCAAGTTGGAATAAAACTCTGTCATTCTACTTAATATATAACGCGCAAAGCAGCGAGCAACAGCTAATAATAATATAAAGCTGGTAATAAGTTATCCATTTCTCACAGCGCAACAAAGTAAACAAAATACATTATGTTCCCAAGTCAGATTTTCACGCAAGTGTAAACAAATATAATCGCTGTCTAAACCGCAGATGGTCGTTGGCTGTCCTGCCACGGCGCTGACATCTGCAGAAAGGTGTAGAACTCGACAAACATACAATACGCCACGCCCATACAGTGACGTATAGAGAAGTATAGAGACTCTTGATACACTACTTAGTTAGTCTTAAGTACTTTACAATATACAACATTAAAGTAATAAAAGGGAGCACATCTAATGCGTCTGTATGTACGTTAAGTTTTCTGCATAGAGTTTGATATCAAATGTATCCGATAAATACATTCAAGAATAGGTATATTATATTTCACGGAAACGAGTTCGGAAGGAAACAAGTTTTCATAGATTTTCCTGTAAAATAAACTTAAATTAACGCAAACCTTAATAGGTTCTATTTAATGCTTGAGGGTTTTAAGGCAATAGTAAACGTAAAACATTATACTACGCGGCAGTAGCAAACGAGCATGCAGGAGGCAGGATGGTAGTGCTCACTGCCGCCCATGGACATCTGTAATCAACCCGAAACCGGATCGAAGTTATTTCTTAGATGGTGGCGTTGCTACCCCTGAGGACTAGGTTGGAACACCTAGCCTAATATACAAACTTTATTTTATCTTATTATTTAAAATTCGCACTAGTAGATTTCACAGCGAGGTTAGTTTTAAACAGAAACGTTTAGCTTTTAATGATGTTCAAAGTATTCTTATTTACCTACATCAAAAACTAGTCTAATATACTTCCTATATATTGCATAGGAACTATTTAGACCTAGCAAGTATAATCTATAATAGGTCTGATATGCTACCAATTTCAAAAACTCGAAAAATTCGAACTATAAAATTTAGAGAGCAAATTAATCAACAAAACCTCTTAAAACATTTCAATATAACGTGCGAAGTGTTCTTTTTGCAAACTAGCTACTTTACCCAAAGGTGCCGATTGAGTTATTGACAAATAAACATCTCAGCATAGATCATACAACACAACAAACATTGCTTGTCAACGTATAAAGCCTTTGAGAAGCGAAGACGCCGACGAGCTTTGAAGTGGATGCCGCATGCAGTCTCCGCCCCTCCGCACACTTAGCACAGATCATGGAATAAATATCGCTGTCTACTTACCGACATGGGTCTATTAGATTATAAAGTAAGGTAGCGTAGAAGTTGTATCATTTCGGGACACGCAGCTACAATTATTAGGACATGTTTTTGTTGTACAAAAGACAATTAGATAGACACAGGTGAACGAGAAAACTATAAACTATTTATTGATAGGAACCTCAGATTTTTTAAAGCGTTGAGTATCAGCATTTCATGTTTCATTGAGTATCAGTCATTACTTCGTTAGGTGATTTTTCTATGTCAAGGTATATAGGAATAGTATTTTTTCTATAAAATCTGTCCCATATCTACAAAATCTATATCAACAAGATGTCATGATAGTTGGTTGAGTAGTTAAGGGCTGAAAGTGTCATAAACATAACTCATATTTGCATTTCTAATATTACTAATAATAAGGTTTATATGAGGATAAGGTACATAACCTTATATCAAGCAACAGCATTATAAACAATTAATTGATTATTTAAAGATTATGATGATGCTGCATGAAAGTACCAGTGTATACGTGTTTGATTTTTCTCTTGTATCATTTTGAACGAGACTGTCTCTCGTAACGCCAGAATTATGGTCGCAGTGATCCAGTTGTCTCCGCCGCAACCGTCGGCCATCGATTGATGTGGCGAATTTTTGTTTGGTCTACTTTGTCGGCGCGAAGGCTGTGTCAGGTACATTTGTTACATCGAATGCTCAAATGCCCATTGACACCTTTTCACACTCCATTCAGCGCGATCTTTGATCTCGTTTAGAAGCCGAGAAGCTAATATTTGGGAATTGACGTACCTTAATAATAATAATTATTTGTATACTTTTCTTTGGTAGCAAAAGATGAGCGTTTGAAAACGGCGTCGCAAGTGTTTGTTAAGCCTTAAAATTAGTTCTACAAGTTGTAATAGATAGTGAGGTATACTTCTGTGGCGGAGCCCAGGGTGGGTGGAGGGGTGAAGTGGAGAGTGGAGGTTGTTGGTACCAGTTGTTGCAACGCATCTGTGGTCGACCTAAAAAAGATTTCAATCCTGTCTTGGGTAGATTACAAATATCCATGGGCGTCATTAATATGGCTTGCGGCTGTAAACTGTCCATTCTCAAATGTGATATGTTATGATATATATGTATATTTACGATGACGTTATATGGTTTGTTAACGTCAAAATTATAGAGTTCTTCCAGAAATAATTAAGTTGTTCGCTAACTGTTTAACTCATGTGTTTCGCTACAGTAATGAATAAAAGCGTGTGCTTGCACATGTGGCAGAAGCGGCGCGTTCAGATAACAAAATTACTTCTAGTAGAGTAGTCCACCCTACTCTAGAGAGAATAAGAGAGAGAGAGTAGAATAATTTCCATAATACAGACTCCAAATTTCAGTTTCTTCAAATCATTCGGGGGCCTTATGGAAACTTAAATGTGAAATAAATCCTTTGTCTTGGATTTGTGGTTAATCAATATACCCTCAGCAAATACTAAGCTAATAATTTTTCATTTCGTTACATTGACTCGAAGAACATTGTCTTTTCTATGACGATGACATCTGAGATAATATATGTATCTGTATCATCATCTGTATAATGTTTCATACGTCATTTAACTCTATCCAACAAATGTTTGGCTCAATTAATTTCGGTTATTCGTTTCATCGAGTTCAAACTCGACGGTGCTTGAAAGGTTCTAATTAAAAGCTCGAAGGCAAGCGCGAATCGATCGGATCGTTCATTTACGAGTACGACTTAGATATATAATAAAACTGCGGTTGTCACGCATGGTCTAACCACAAAGCGGTGAAATATGGCCCTCTCAGCGCATCTGCTCGCTACAATAGCTATCATTCTTTGACACGGGCCAATATCGACGCTTCTTATTAATAATGAAAGTAGATAGTGAAAATAATATTTATTCTTCACATCATACTCTGCTCGTATTCAGTCCTACTTAATATTATAAATGCGAAAGTTTGTGAAGATGGACGGATGTTTGTTTCTCATTTTACTCTACTGGCATCGAGTCCTAGTTACATTACAAATGCGAACGTGTGAGTAGTATGTACTCTTTCACGCAAAAGCTACTTACGGATATAGATGAAACTTTACTAATATATAGCTTATACATCAGAATAGCACACTATAATTTATAAAGATATAGTGAAAGTTGGCTACCATTCAACAATAAGTGTTAAGTAAGAAATATATAATCAGAATTTTGATTGTTAATTTATATGTGCTAAAAGATCTTGCTGCTTATAAATTTTCATGATTTTATGATGATTGGTGAAGGGGTTTGAATTGGTTTCACTCCTCAAATTTTATTCATTCTCAATTATTAGTAATTTTATGGTCAACAGAATCTCAATGAAATCGTAAATATTATAAACTCTAGTACATCTCTACCATCAACGTCACTTATACGACCGTGGGCGACAGTAGCTACGTATGATGATAAGACCGTCTGATGAGAGGTGTTTGTATTCGTTTACTTAAAATAATGGAAAAAAATCTTTAAGCTATATATTTTCCAGTCTAACCACGTGCCAGTGGGTTGATTTCACGCACCAAAATTAACATAAAACTCGAAGGATGCCTTGTAATAATGTTCCTTTCACTGTCGTTAACTCGTACGATGTGACTCAAGCTTAAGCCCTTAAATCGTTTCTAAGCCCGTTACTTTTACTTTATCTCACACAACCATCTATCCAAAAGTGTCAACGTCTCTTGAAAACAATTGCAAACACGTCCGCATAATCGCATAATCGCATAATCGGCTTACGAACAAAACCGTAAACACAGCTATTTGGTCCCATACGAGTGTCAAACACTCAGCCGACATAATGCATTTAAATCTAACCCAATTTACTGAACGCAACGGGATCCCTTACAATGGGACACATTGTTCAAATCTGCGAAGTTTGGCGCGTTCTCTTCATCCTTATTTCTCAGGTATTAAAGCCTATTTCTCCTTAAATAGAATGGGACATTTTTTGCTCGTTGACTTTTGTCATTGATATCTCTTTGTGTGTGGACCCACAATAGCTAATGTACTCATGATCAATACAACTCTGTCATCTATACTAAGTACTCGGCTCAACTGACTCTATTTACCTGCGAGGAACCTAGAACGACCCTAATTTTACTAACCGCAAAGTTTAATTTGCAACGGTATCAAGGATTCAGGAGATAAGTCACATTTTGTGACGTGTAATTGAATATTTGACTTCGGTAACTCGTGTGACGGGGCGAGCTGGTGTGACGAATCTTTTACATTTTAATTGTGAAGACAGTTTACTTTCAAAG
Organism: Udranomia eurus; assembly: GCA_018250275.1. Classification (NCBI taxonomy): domain Eukaryota; kingdom Metazoa; phylum Arthropoda; class Insecta; order Lepidoptera; family Hesperiidae; genus Udranomia; species Udranomia eurus. Next base: position 6,378 of record DWNJ01002614.1, read on the forward strand.
AAAGTGGCGAGTTTGTACTGTGGAGTAATCGATCCTGTTGTTAACATTATTATGTCACTTTTGATCGATACCTCTTAGTCCTTTCTTCAAAATATTTGTACCTAACGGTTGTTAGTAAAGGTGGATAATAACCTTGAATGATTTCGTTCTTATCGACTAGTCATTTAAAGTGCAATCTAAAATAGCATGCAAGGAATTATATTCCAGTATCAAGAACCAAATGTTTTTGTTTTATTATAAGGTATACAAATACACCTAATGAACGTCATATACATTTTATTTTGTCAGTTCTCAATCTTGGGCCGGACCGGGAGAAAAAATCGGGCGGAAAACTCCCAGCACTCTTCTAAATACTAAATACGACATAAATAAATTCAGTCTACACCATGATTTTGGTCCGATACCGAACTCACCGGACAGCGACCGTTTGTGTCAGATTATTATCAACTATTATTAACAACTAAAATGTAGCCAAATAATTATAAAAACTTTCTTGAGCATATACCTACAACACTAGTGTTATTTTATTCCTTAATTTACTAATATTTTATGTTAAAGCTAGAGATGTGCCCAGTCGTAAAAAACATAATTCATATTATTATATAGTATTAGACTACGTACGTATTCGTATATGGTATTAGAGTACGTACGAACCAAACTCGAGTTAGAGAGTACGAACCAACTCGATTTGACCCACCTCTAGTCAAAGCAACTGTGTTAACTCCCAAATAAGCTGAAAGGCAGAATGTTCACATCACCATAACAATAGCTCTTACTTAACTCAAAACTTAAACAACCAAGACTTGTGGTAAGTATAGTCCGCTACAAACTTATGGTAAGTCTAGAACTGTTACTAAAACAATAACATTTCAAATATTTTATCGTATGTTGTCTGCTACTACCGTATATATTCTTCTTTATATATCGTATCATTCTTCGTCTTCTAAATATGGCCTTCGTTGATGTCTGTTCTTTTAGCATTAAGTCCGCCTTTAGTATATGTACCTTACTTATGAATATCGGTATAATAATAATAATAAAGTTTAAATAAATAAACATTAATCAACATATAAGTGTAGTATCCAAAAGCAACATCAGTTCTGGGGTTTCGCGGCTGTATTGAGCACGTTCCATTTCACGGCACTTTTAATTATGTCTTTTATGGTTTCATTTCCATTTCATTCTATGTCTATTTTTTTATTATTATATTTATATTTTATATTTTATTTTATTCTTGTTAGTAATGTCTTAATTCGTTTTGTTTTATTTAATTATTATATATTTTGTTATATGTTAGTTTTAAGTAACTTGTGTATTTTTTCCGTAGTAATGTTTCCCCTGTAACAGTGTTGTAGTGTTATGTCGTGATTAAATACTACTTCTATTTCTTCTATTTTATAACATACAGTTAGGAAACCCCTCAAAAAACAGTACTTATCTACATTTATTAAAAACTAGTGGGTTGCATAAACCCTCTTTACAGGGAGTTCGCCATCACAGTTCTGCGAGTTTCAACTTGAATACATTAACATTTTAATTTACAACACACACAACACTAATGTAGCTACTGTGACCATGCGTTTTTCAATAACATTGTCCTAGATTTCACAATCTCCTAGATCCGTAGGTATAGATGTTCTAGTCTACAGATGCACGCCCCTCCAAAGTCTTTACCCACATATACAACTTTATGTAAACCAAAAATATATGTTATAGCTGACAAGGCATACAATTCGTGCATTAATTATATAGATTTCTGAGCGTGACAGATCGCCCTATTACAACTAATATTTATTATTGGTCAACACCAATGAGTGCACGGACGAGTCTGAGTTTAAAGAAAAATAGCCTACACAGCAGTTAATAATAATAAATATAGCTGTCACACATTAAAATGTGTGACAGCTATATTTATTATTATTAACACATGTTGATTAGTGGAGGAGCTTGCATTTTAGGACTGGAAGATCTACAGATACTTTACGTATGATTACGTACGTTGATTACATCTGTAATCAACCGAACTTATCGATACGACAATTATCATCAAGTGGACTGCGTGTTGGCTTGTTACCTAAAAAATATATATAAAAAATTCAGCGCTCGAAAAAGAGAATTCAATATAATTTAGGAAAACCCCAAATAAATCATCAGGACCTTTTAAAGAACTACATGTGTTATCATGTACCAATTTAAATGAAGTACCGCTTATGCGTCTTTTAATTTAGAAGTTTTTTTACTCTTTTATAAAGTTCGATTGATATTTATACTTTGTAGCGTCGATATTCAATTTGTTTGAAAGTATAAGTATGCTATGGGATTAAATGTCTCCAAAGTTCTGGTCATTTACATACCTTACTCGACTTTTAAATTCCATAGTAATGGATGTGTATCTGCAATAATTTGTGTCATCCACTACGTAGGCAACAATTAAAATCACTTTATTTAGATTGCTGCGAGACCTTGATTCAAAATATAAATGGACATAAATATAAATATATAAAAAAAATATATATATAAATATATATGTAGGGTGTCGTATGCCGTGGTTAACATTGTTTTTCTGCATATTGTTCATCTATGGCGTTTCAATGGCCTGCTTTAAGCAGAAAATAAATGGTCACCTCAGCTAAAGCACAACTTGTTTTGAACAAACTTCAAACTTGAAGCAGCGAGCTTACTAGCGTCCACTCTAACTAGTTAGCTCTACAAACCCTTGAAGTCGCTGTGCAATAGTTTTCATACAACAAACAAACAAACAACTGTACCAATTTGTTTTCGCAGTATTAAAAATCTAAAATCCATTATTTGTGTTGTTAGTTATTTTACATAGTAGTAGAATAGAAAACAAATTATTTATAAGATAACATTACATACACAATACATGTATTTAATAAATACTATTACAAATATATTAATATATTTACGTATAACATATAAATGTATATTATACACAAACAGCATAAAAGTACAGTGATAATATGCACATTAGTATATATATATATCTGAAATAAGTTTTGGTAAATAATTAATAGTATATAACGAGGAAAAAAAGAAAAAACCTCTAATATCAAATTAAGTTTGTTCCACAAAACGCTCTTTAACAAGCCTCTTCAAAATATACTTATTTGGTGCTTTCCTTCTCCGCACTATATTAAAGAAATCTATATCTATATATGGCAATAAAGGAGTCATCGCTGCTCGAGTTATCCCTAGAATCATTACTGAGATTGAAACAAAAACTGCTGTAACAGTAGCGCGCTGTTTTAATTAAAAAAGGTTATGCTGACGTTACACCGCTGTACCTTAATCAATCACCTTCAAAGCTTCAATCTTGTGAGAACCGAACGAGTTAGCAAGATCCTAGTTGGCTTTAGGTTGATCGGTATAATACTATTTTCGGCGTAGCCCACCAAAATCCACTGAAAAAAACCATGATAGATCTTTTTGCACTTGTATGTCTACTTTAATCCACGATTCACCATTGTATGCAACTACAGACATAAAAGGCAAAAAGATCTATCATCTTTTCAATGGATTTTAATTGACTACGGCACATTTTCTAAATATTCCGAAGAGTAAATTAAGCTGACGCTAGTAGATAGGTAACTACTGCTACTATTTAACTTAACTATACACGTCACGTATTTACTACACAGTATTTTCCATAGTATTAAATACTGTGGAAAATACTGTGCTTCGGAAGGCACGTTAACTTGGTTGGTCCTGGTTGTTATAAACAGATAGTCGTCAAACCTCGTCGGAGTCCATTTGGGGGTTTAAAAAACATCTGACATACTGGTCGGCCAACAACCAGTTGTGCCAACACGCATTGGAGCCGCGTAGTGGAGTCTCCCCAGTTGTGGGGACAGACCTGTGCCCAATATATGTATCCAATAATGATTTTGTAAAAAATTAACCAGTTTCAAATATCAATATTTATTTTAATGATTTTCATAAGTCTAGTAATAGTAATCTCAGACGTGTTCTAGT
>DWNJ01002615.1:0-10370 GCA_018250275.1 Udranomia eurus
TGTTTAGAACTAGTACTTTTTCTAACACTTATGTAGACATCTTTTTGATGACCGACTTCATCGATCATCATCATCGATTCGATCGATCATCGATCATCATCCTCGATTCATGACAGAACCCTAGTCTCAACAACAATTTAAAACAAGACACTGCTGCGTATCTGTCGCGTTGAAAGTAGTCTTTGAAGGATGTTAAAGTCAACAAGTAACAAGTAAACAGCAGAACAACTAATAATTTTATTTAGCAATTGTTTCTGATTATTGTTAATGTTTGTTTTTACATTTTTTTATAACATTAAGGTAGCAAATGAGCTACCTGATGGTAAGTGGTCACTGCCGCCCATGGACATCTATAATCGACCCAAGACAGAATAGAAGTTCTTTCTTGGGTCGAACACGGTTGCGTTGCTACCCCTGAATACTAAAGTTGGAACGCCTCGGTTAAGTGTGTCTCCCTGACCACACCTTTCAAACCCGAACACAGCAGCAAGAACACTGCTGTTATAAGGCAGAAATAGGTGTGGCGGTGGTGCCTCCGGAGTCGTACAACTGAACCGAAGTGTTCTACCACCATAAAAACTTGCACGCCATAGGAGCGTGAGCAGGGCCACGGTCAAAGCCTAGTCCAGTCATATATCTTCTCTTACGATAAATTAGAATGACGTCCAGATTATAAAAGAGTCGAGTTCGTACCGTACGTAGGTGTATTAGCAATTACAGGGCGACGAGGCCGTTTAACCGTGCGTCGTCTGTCAGCCGCTCGGTATAAATAGATCGCGACTGAGAAATAAACAACGATCCCATCGGGCCATTCGATACGTTGTTAACGAGACGAGAGAGTGGCTGCGACCACGCTTCCAGCTCACTGAGCTCCCATATCCCCGCTACCGGTGGTAGTGACATCTCTTCATAGCATTGGTAGCAAACGCGCATGCAGTCCATCTGACGGTAAGTGCTCACTGCCGCCCGTGGACAGCTGTAGCCAATCTAAGATAGTAGTTCTCTCCTAAATCGTCTAAAATGCGTCGCTGCCCTGAGGACTAGTTCGACATTGTCAACTTCACAGAATGCTATCGATATAAATATTTCAATATGTCTGTGCTGTGTTTAAGAGGTCTTTAGTGTCAAACAAAAAGTATCTTAACGAATATATTATAAAATAGGGTTATTTATGCAAAATTGCTTATATGTAAATTTTACATGTATTCACATTGCATCTTGTGCTCACAGTATCCAGAATGAACACGAAGTCAAATGTGCTAAAAAGTATACACATGTGGTATCTTGTATTTGTGCATTTTGTTTGTGAACCAAATAATAAAATAAGAAAAGTTGGAACGCCTCAGTTAAGTATTTCTGCCTTACTACGTCTTTTAAGTTAATAAACAGTAGCAAGAACACTGTTATTACGAGACAGAGATAGGTGTGGCGGCGGTGGTGCTGTGGTGGCGCCTCCGGACAAGAACCACGAAGTATTCTCCTACATATCGGCCGTAATACGCTTCCTGGATCTCTCAGTAGTCCCAGTACTTGACACCTAATAATACTAACACCCTCAGTGCTTAATTTATAACAAAATACACTTTTTAAATATTGCAAAATATATGAGAATATGTACAACATACGCACTAAAATAGAAATATAATCGAATCGAATATTTAAAAACATTCGATTAGAAGATTAGACGACGATTTTTAGGCATGACATGAAGTATGAATGAGTCAGCGCCAGAAATAGTCCAAGTTTGTTACATACAGTTGTTTTATTCATAGGTCATTATAAAATCGCAACTAGGTCGCGCGCCGATATGAAATCAAATTAGAAGAAAAAAACAGCATACATAAAAAGTTGCCTGTATAACATATTTTTCATTTAAAAACAGTCAATCAAGTATTTGGTTTTACTGGTCCCTTTAACCTATTAATAGGATTAATTCTACTGCCAGCCAAACTTCTCAATCAAAACAGATGTGTACTTCACAGCGGCGTTCAAATCAAATCCTGCGGTACCTTTAAGAAAGAGGAACTTAAGTTATATGGCAGCCTGAGTCAATTTATAAAATTAAATGCTCTATTTACTTTTTCATTAAGCACGCTTCACCCTATATGGATATCGATTCATCTATACAAAAGTTCTTCCGTTTTTACGCCTGAGGATTAAGTTGGAACGGCTCCGTTAAGTATATCCCTTACTACGAAACGCACCGTTCTACCACCTAAACCACGTTTTAAAATTCTTGTAATACCGGTTTTCCAATCTTCTGTACTAGGTAAAGAGGCTTCTCAATGCGGAACTCTGCTCGAACATCAGATGTAACACGTTACACCACCGAGTTCTACGACCCCCGAAACCCGCGGCGGCCGCACGATGCTCCATTGTACCGAACGAAGCATTTCATTCAATCACTCGATCGCATAGCCGTAAATGTTGTAATGTCGGATGTTCACCCACGCCCACGCGTGAACACGTGCCGATGTATTCACGACGTGGGCTTTATCCGAGTAATGTAATGACTTGAATAAATCCCCTCCAACAGATAGGCTATGATTTGTTTGCATTTTATTGATCTTGTGCTGCGAAGGCGCGAAGCACCGCATCCGTGAATACTGATTTGACAATGATAAATGACTTGTGCTCTACTATCAATGAGAGGGTTGATTTCGTTCGTGGCGGTGATTTAATCTTTGTTTTCATGTTTTACAATACGATAAACATGTATGTTTTCAACCTTTATACTAATAACTTTAACTACTATGGTAACTTTATCAAGTGACTAGATAACTCTACTCTATTGTCGAAGACTAAGATGGAACTTATAACCATTTTAACCAAATGCCTTAGATTCTATGTATGTACATATATGTCTAAATATCTACATAATTTCCTATTTAAATATTTCTTAATTTTTAGGACTTGGGTTTTTGTTGTTTGTTTTTAGTTTTTTAGTTGTAGTATTTGTACGTTTGTAGTAGCACCCCTTTAAACAAAAATATATATCCAAATAAAATATAATCCTCCAAATAGTTTCATGATACATTCAGTAAGAATGCGTAGTGCCCCTCCCAGGACTGGAACGTACCCCATAACCCCCCCACGCTGCACACTCGGGCAATGCGAGAACAAGTCGATAGGCATCCGGTTAACATCTCCCATAAGCAAGCGAATGCCATCGCTAAGCCAGCGGGCGCGCGGCGGGCGAGCACGCGCAGCCCCAAGGTCAGGTGGCGGTTGCCACAGAGCCGCCTTATCAGTGGCTCTATTTCGGTTGTGCGGTAATCGCGGCCGCGCCGGATCACTAGCTTCGTGATATGTCTTACTGATTGCCTGTGCAATCATAGCGCCGATGGGATATGTACATGACTTTCAGAATTCACGAACAGTTTGTTTGAAGCTGAAATGCGGATTTTATCGTAAAGGTACCGGTTTCTCCCGTTGAGAACGATGAAGATAGATGTTTCGTTTTGTGCGGGGATTCCTAAAGGCAAAATGAATAGATGTGAGATGCTTTAAAGCTGCACATTGAGAATTGTACCGCCCCTGGAAAAGTTCCAGTAATTATACGGAGCTAGTGCTGAGAAGAAGGAAACACATAATTAACTCGTAGCATAACACACCAAATTTAGCTTTGACTGGTAAATGGTGTGTAAATAATCAAGATATTTACTTTGAACAATAATCCAATTTTCTGCTGCTATTACAACACAAACATGTTTGATTGTGACACATTATGCGTATATGACGTAGAGCCTCCTAAAATGATCAACACCGTTATAGATAACAAATTGGCAATTGAATGTATATATACGTTGATTTAATCTACACCTATATCAGAGTTCTAGATTTGACCGGTAGCCGATAAGATTGCTTACGGATTACAAAGTTAAGATAGATAATGAGGTCCGCTATACCCAAATGTTGTAAAGATGTCTCTAAACTATATGTAGTGTATCGCATGCAAACATCGAAGCATCACAGTCCGGAAACAGATAGAACATATATCCGCCTGTAAGTTTCATCAAGGTTAGGAGACGCCTAAGTCCACTTTCTAAATATTTCTACATTAAATGGGGTATCTTTATCATCTTCCAATGCGTTACTCATCGAAGTAATAGGTATACTAACCTGACCTAACCAAATGATCTATATATTATAAATATGAATGTTTGTCTGTATGTCCTTTATAGAATAGATTTTTTTTTCGTAAGCTATGGATTTGATTTAGTGATTATCTTTAGCAAAGTTGTTGTGCATGAGCCCACGAAGGTCTCTGAGATGGTACGATCAATTTTCGACTGATGGCGCCACTGTCATTCCAATGAATTTCATATATTGCCGTGACAGTTCATGCTGATTTGAATTGAAACGAAAACATCGAACGAATGCTTTATTAAATATTAGTAAATTAAATTAAATCTCAAATCTAAATTTTACAAATTTAATGTATTTCAAATGTATTATTATATAAAATATTCGCTTTCTTGAACGGGTACGGGAACAGGGAAGTGCGCCGGGTCAGCTAGTTGATTATATTGTGAACCAGAGAGACCAGCGCTAGCCGAGAACATATCATACATCATATATATTTTATGGTTATTTATTCTATACCCATATCAATTCCACCAATTCGCCAGTCACCCAGTCATCCCGACCGGACCATAATATTCTACCGCGTACACATTATACGACCTAATTTTTTAAGAAGCTGACCGAGCAATAAGTAAGATATACATGCTTTATACTGGATAAACACGTTAATGTTTAGGGTTTTTGGTGGGAGAAAGACAGATCGTTATTACCCTAACGGCAAATGTGTCCTGTAACGGCAAAGTTTGCTCAATCCATATTTACAAGGGGCCGATATTCAAAACGCCTACATTAAAATATTGAAGACATTCAAAATACCGTTTTATACGATAATATTAAATTGAAAAGGCAAAAGACACAGGTGAGCAAGTATCTAAAACGATGTAGTTATTGAACTGGGTGTTACAGGGGGTAGAACCTCTTACGGTTCTACTTCGGAGGCACAACCGCCACACCTATTTCTGCTTTATAACAGCAGTGTTCTGGTAATAGATGTCCGCAGTGGGCGGCATGCTCGTTTGCTACCTCCCAGCTATAAAATCTCGATGGTTGTCGGTTAATAGTACTCGTGAACAAACAAGTATCGGAGTCCTTTTGGATGTTTGAAAACATCCGACAGACTTTATGGCCATATCAAAAAAGGGTAGCGGGGTTTTGGACCCAGGGTCTGTCTGATTGTAAGGAAAGACCAGACCCCAGTGCGCGGTCATCCTTATAAAGTATTCACCGAAGAGGCAATAAGATAGTAGAACGATAGATACGTACAAACTGTATGAACAATCCGTAAAAAGATGACACAGCATCGAGCCCGATATGACGCGGCGGAATTAATATTCCCCAGACGGCTCCATCGGACAACGCTCTTCCTTTTACCGTATCCGATCGTGCGTGCTACGAGCAGAGCTAGAGACTCGATTGAGATGAGATGCATTGGTCTGCAATTTTTGCGTACATTTCGTATAAAAAAAAAAAGGTTTTGGATGACTTTTTCAAAGGGTTTATAATTATTAATATTTGCATTAGTATATTTATTGCTTTTTAAAAGTAAATAATTTCAAGCCCATCTAGGATCACGTGTCGTTATCTAAAGGTTTCATTATCGCCAAGGGGCTATCTATAAATTACTATTTTTTCACCCCTACCTTCTCAACTTTGAGAAACAATTGCGAAATTCGCGTGACGTATGACATGACGTGGCTTTTAGTTGTGTTCAATTTTATTATCATGATCAAAAGTAATAATTTTGTTACGAACCGTCGATCTCTCGTTCGTACGCCCGTCACCATCCCTCGCTACATAAGAAAACTGATGCACAAACTCACCGATAACAACGAGGTCGATGTCGCTGGTGGGCAGGTAGAGGCCGGTGCGGAAGGAGCCGAACACCTCGACGCGGGCCTGCGGCCACAGCGCGAGGATGGCGCCGCGGATGCGATTCACCACGGTGGTGCGCACCAGGTGCTCCGTCTCCGTCGGCGACATGTATCTGTAGAAGTGCTCGATCTCCTCGTGTAGCCTGCGGGGACAAAATTACACATTACGGAAATTGTCATAACGTGACTATGGGCGTAGGTACCCAGCTTTTAGTAGGACCAGGAGACGATCCCCGCGGATCAGATTTATTCAATCCGGGTTCCGCACGCTTAATTTGTCTTACACAGTACACGGAGACACCTATATTAAACATTAAATATATAAGGAAAACACGTGCAGAATATGCTGCTAAGTGCCTTTCAGTACGTTGGCAAATGCTGGGCTTTTCTCACAATTTATGAGAAAAATCAAATTAGAAATGAATTGATATATGACTATGTTTGTTATGTTATGTTATATGAATATGTTTAAACAAGTTAAATAAGATACAGTGGCTTATAAGCTAAGTGTAGTTGAAATATGCGAGGAACAATATTTAGAATTTTTATTAGCCTTGTGATCGTAAAACTTATTAGGTATAGTAAAACTCCGCATGCAGAGAAAATCGAGATAGAACAATTTTCAACGGAATTACCTAGTTAATGGCCAGTTATAAATCTTACGCCATTACTTACAGTGAGGGGATCTTAGGGGAACAATACTTATCCTAGAGATTCCTATCAGCACGAAATACGCAGTCTAGACATAGGCCGGTTGTAAGCAGGGTCGTTGACCCGGCTTTGGTAGCAGTTCGGTCCAACATATATCTTTTACGAGGTCTTTTTGGGCCGCGCCCGAGAGCTATAAAGAAAGTTGGGCCCAAGTTCGAGATATCGGGATTCTTTTTAGGAAAATACGAGCCTGTTGCTAGGCGTGTGTGGGTTCGTATATTTTTCTCATTATTGAGCCATGGAATATTCGGAACGGGTTCTGTGCCTTACTCGACTGTGACGTTTGTTTTTATAGTTTTTTAGTGTCTGTTTAGAAAATAGGGAAAAAGTGCAAACAAGTGTACTTAAATAGTTTATAATTCCACAACAATAGAATGTATATGTATATAATATTAGCAGAGCCGTCGCTGTAAGCTAACTCAAAATGTAAATCATTAAGTGTTCCCCTCGTATACGTAACTACAAAAAAAAGTTATCGATATTGCTTAGTCGGCAGAGAGAAAAATAAACGATTTACTTAAAACTGAAATATGTGAGTAAACATCAAAGAAATGTGAAAGTAGTGCTGGTTTCTCTTCCACTCAGGAAGTTACCTGGTTAGGTTAGTTAGTTAGTTAGGAAGAAGCTAAGCTAGCAACATCGCGTCTCAGAACGCAGCAACAGTCCCCACAACAATACAAAGATAAACAGAATACTTGTATTATCGCTATAAATCATGTGTTTGTTTACTACGGCGGGTGCATTGCGCCTCGCGGCGTGACGTGGCCGTTTCATAATGCAAGTGCAACGCTCATTCAAATTCCACGGCATGAATATTGATGGCGCTGAGTGGAAATGAGATAGAACATTTGTTTTTCGGGAACATGGCGCCCAAATTAACTCTCGATGACATAATATACGAGTATACCGCAGAATGACTTTTTCTCCGCTATAGCTCCACACGGCGAAAAAAATAAACGAACTAACATAATAGAATGATTTATCTTGTGAGTATTTACTTTGCACCCTGTCATAATAACATAAATGTCATTGTGGTGCAAAACCTTTAAAATAATTAAGAAATGTGAATATGAAAAGAGTTATTTCGTCCATTCTGCGTATCTAGAACATTAGGTGTTCCGAAAATATACACGATTCTATGCTTTTCATATTCTACGCTTTTACAGAAAATTGTGTAGTTTTCCTAATTATCTTATCTAATATTTTTATAATATTAAGACGAGAAACGAGCATGAAATTCACATTCATATTAGTAAGTGTTCACTATGTCTATGGAACCTGTAATTAACCCCGGATTGGAGCGCCGAATCCGTCTGAGCTCGACATCTTAGACCGATTTGTCGAACAGATTCCTTGCTAACTGATAAAAAATTTGGAATACCACGTTAAATGTCTATCCTTCATCCTTGAAACCGGAACACAACTGTTCGAATACTGTAGTTTTAAACTTCGTGGCGGTGCCTCCGTAAAATAATATACGTATTTTTTTCTCATAAATATTCCACTATATTTTACCTGGCTTTATATGAGCACGAAGAAAAGTCCTCGAGTGGCGACCACGTCTTGGCAAACAGTTCGAGTCCCAATCAGGTGGATTGATGACCTAAAGAAGACGGCGGGACACCGATGGTTTCAGAGAGCGCAGACCGTTCGTAGTGGAGAAACTCAGGGGAGGCCTACGTCCAGCAATGGACACGCAAAGTCTGCTATTTAGATAGATCGATATGAACACCGAGATCTATCTGCAACCTAACTTCAACATTCATCATCCAGATAAATATAGAATGATAATTAACCTTATACCTAAGATAAATTCTAATGGAATACAACGCGCTCAATTTGTTCAACCTCTAATGAGAGATTTCCACGCAACATCTTTTTCGTATTGATTCATGAGACATGTGAAATTAAGATAGATAATTGATTATTTCCTTTACATTATATTCGCGGCTTAGACATTAATAACAGCCGCTCATGATAACGTGGATCCAAGTCGATAGTAGCTGAAGACCAACTCAACAGATGAATAGTCTGTTTAGCTTACTACTAACTAATAAACTAACTTAGAAAGTCAAACAGATTTAAGAGACTACTGAACGCCATCGAAGATTATTGGCTACTAAACTAACTCAAGATATTATTTGTCCTTTAGGTAAACTAGTACAACTTCGATAAGTAAATCCTCCTCCGTACGCCTACACGTTTTGTGTGCCATCTTTTGTAAACACTGTCGTATCATCCTAGCCGAAATACAGCGAGGGACAAAAAAAATAGTCCACCTCTACGCTACACTCGATTTTTACTCAAATCAATTATACGTATACGTTTCGAACATTTATTTAAAACCCTAATAGTGGACAACCGAATACTAAAATTTTAAAACAAATGTATTAGTAAATAAACAGTAAAAATAGGGCTGGCCCAATTTCTTTGACCGTCACTGCATATATGTAGTAGTGAGTATACCGCTATGTCGTTTTCCGCCTTTTTATCTCACTACATCAAAGAAAAAATTCAAACGAAATATCAGATCGAATTACTTCGATCGCGGGACCCATTAATTTTTTACGAGCCCGGCCTCATTGAGCTCACGTGGCAATTTAATCTCAATCAAACTCTACGCCGGGTGAAAGGTCCGCTTGCTGAGGCCGACCACTCGCGGAATTCCACTTGCTCTGACATTTCCAAGGCGTTCCTACACCTATGTCTTATCCATGTTCGTGTAGTTTTATGCTATTTAAAATACACGCTTTCTACACGGACAGCAGACCCTCGCAACGATCACATCGGTGTTAAGGACGCGCGCACAAAGACAAGCACGCAAACGCAGTTCGACTCAGGTTTCTGCCCAGTCAACATTTGGACCCGAAACTACCGGTCCGCCAGTCAGCCGGGAAAGACAAACACTGTTCCTCGTAAAACTTAAATTAATAAAATGATAAACGAAAATACATTTCCTCTTTCCGACAATAATAGCCCATATGGAAATTAGTACACCTAATAAAACATACATATGTTATCTAATAAACTCGACCGAAAACACGCTACGCACACCGATGTAAATATGTACCTACCGCGAGTCATTTCACAAAAAACTATCGCGCATTCCCAATTCTCAAACTTGTTTACATCCAAACGGTTAGCAACAGTTTGATTGCGCGAAAATATATCCATACTATAGTACGCTGGGTGGTGGCACTAAAAGTAAAAATAATATTAGGTATCGTGCGCCGGCGCGCCCGCTCTCGCATCGAGGCCGTCCGCTGTCTAGCCTAGACTTCGACACCGCCTTTGTTGCCTAGCTTTCGTCCACTTTGCAACGGTACTCCCAACTTGTATTATGCTGCGTGCGAGTATACCGATATGCATGTACTGTTTTATTGTTTACCAGCGTCTACCCGCCGACTATTCTCGCGTTTATTCCACTGATCTATACTAATATTATAAAGGTCCATTGTATTGACACTGTATAGACTATGTAACAATGTTTTATTGTAAAGATAAGTGTACATAAAACATTAAATAAATAAATAAAGAGGAAAAGTTTGATCGTTTGCTTGCATTCATCAGGCTCCGAAGCTACTGGACCGATTTGAATAATTATTTTACCATTAGAATGCTACATCATCCCTAATGAACATAAGCGATAGAATATTTTCAAAAGCTTTAGGGATCCATATGAAAACTTCAATGTAGCCCAAT
>DWNJ01002616.1:0-10370 GCA_018250275.1 Udranomia eurus
GGTAAATTAATGGGGCGATCTGTCACTATCACTGTGAATGCACGAATAGTATGACTTGTCAATTTACTTATGCACTGGTTAGTCAAAAACGGACAGTTTGCGTCATTTGTACTTTTTACCGAAATATTATTGGCTTATAAAAAGTTGTATGTGTGGGTAAAGATTTTGGAGGGACGTGCATTTTTAGACTAGAATATCATAGGTTACGTAAAGCGGCAATAGCTCAATGGGTAGCTTGTCGGACTTACGATCGAGAGAGAGATCGTGGATTCAATCCTCACTCTCATTGAACTATTGACGTGACTAATATAAACTTTTAAGATAACTTGAGGGAATCACAAATTTTCTAGGGGGTATTGACATTCCAATAATAAAAAAACATATAGGTAAGTATGTTTCAAACGAAATATTTCACAAAGATTTAGAAATAGATAAGTACCTTTATATAAAAACTTATAGCTGAACACATTCTATATTGCAAAGGTGTTGCGTCCTGAATACATATACAACGTGATGCAACGGTACTGCACTTAAAGCCTCCTCTTACCGATGTTTACATTGTACTGGGTTATTGATTCTGACATGCTATTGAAATTATTGACAAGTATCGTTAAAGACTTGTGGTATAAACACAATGTAAATAGGCACCTATTTTAAGTACTATTTACTCGTAATAACCTATTAGTATTGTATATCTGCTAACATATCTATTTTACGTATTATCCATCACAAGTCTGTCTAGAACTAGAACTACCTTGTTGGACTAAAGTTAATAATTAGTATCCAAAAGTAGGTTAAATTCAACCTTCCTAGTTTTCATCTACTAACGACCGCGCAAAAATGGCGCCGTAACTCGTTCCCGGATGAAAACCTTTACTTAAATGTGTTTTGCACTGACCATATTGAAGTAAGTATGTGATTTAGAAGAGTTATGATTACGAATAATTCACTAACATAATAATAACTAACATAACTAAGTTTTGATACTTTTGAACTTTGAAATAAGTTGGACAAATGAATAGGTTTGATTAACCAGAAAACTATAGAGAACTATATGACTTTTTATGATTTAAACTGAGACACCATACTTTCTATGGCTTGTACTCTAATACCACAAGCCTTACAATATGTCGCAGCCTACCTTCAGTCATCTTGCTGTGCCACGCTTCGTCAGCGAGCGAAACTTCGCTGAGCGGCACAAAGTCGGTCTGCACCTTGGTAGCGTTGCTGTATTCGTTTAACTTCAATTCATACTTGTTCAGCAGCTTGTCGGCTTCAGAAATGTGCCTCTCGAAGGGATTTACGTCCGACGACACCTCGAGGCACATCGCTCGAAGTGCGTCCTAAAATACCACACATTTTGTATTAACATGTTAATTATTTAGTTCTTATACGGCTTCTACACGTTATCTAATAATATAATAAATGTAGGTGAAAATTAATTATAGAAATACGAACTTTTAATTGTTCAGTTGTGAATACAAAAGCAATATACTATTTAAGATTTTCTAGTCGTGTGTGTATTGAAAATTAGTTGCTGTGATATACGGTATACCAAGAGAGACAATACTGAGCATTCTTCATAACATCACTATGATTAAAGGACTTTTACTTTGTGACTTTGAAAATGTGCATTCGTTAAATATATCATCTTTAATGTATTTAAAAGTGGTGGAACATTTCGAACACAAAAAATGACATCTAGATTGTTCACATGTACCTTATTCAAACTGTTTTTAAGCTCTTGTATCTCCTTCTTAACCGCATCCAACTTGGCATCAGTGGAATCGAGCCTCTTGCTAAGAGATTCATCTTCTAGGGTCAAATTCGTTTCCAGAGCCGAGGTTTCTCCTGCTGGTTTGGCGTTCTTCGAAACTATCGCAGTTAGTGATTGAATTGAGGTTTGAATATCAGCCAAGGTATCATATGTCTTCTTTAGTGTGGCTTTCTCTCTTTCTTCTTTCTGTTAATAAAAATAGACACGATCTTAGGACAAATTTTACGTAGCAGTAAGACTATTTTTATGAAACCGACGTGCCCTATTGTATCCTGGCTTAGTAGTATATTAAGTGAGACATGAGGATACTTAAGTTTCATAGGGCGTTCCAAAGTAGGCCTTCGGTGTAACCACGATTCAGCGTGTGCCGTGAATACGTTTCAAGAATACAAGAGAATTATCACACAAAAGCTTTAAGTCCAAAGATCGTTACGATATGTTTGATTGTTATACACTGTGCTCTACAATCGCATAATCACACTCGCAAACAATCACATAGACATACAACAAAACATTGTTCTATGTCTCCGTGATTTTGTCCTCGACTTACTCTATAACGCGGATAGTGAATAAGTAGAGAATAGTATATGTTTCAACTTAGATAAGTTCCATAAAGCTATGGAAAATAAAACTATGGGTGCTTTAATGTGTATAATGTGCCTATTGTGTTCATATAATTCTTGGAAACTGTTAAACCAATCTACGCCATCGGGACACTTGCTGGAAATGCGGCTACCCATTACAATGTGAATACAAGCGCAGAAAATGTAATAAATATAAATGACATACACATTAAACCGAATTTTAAACTGTATATAGCAATAAGGTTACGTTCACGAATTAATTACCTATTCTTGCTTGAGAAAATTGTTATATAGTAATATAAGCAAGCTATAAATTTATATGCTACTAAAGTAGCATGTAAATTTGACGTACCTATTTATAATAAGCATAATTATTAAGTAAAACTAAATCTATCAAAGTTAAAATATAACTAAAAGGTCACCTGGAGGAAAATATTTTCCACGTTGTATATTCGCTCGTCTAGTCTTGAGATCATTCCTTTGAGTGGCTCGAGGACTCTATGTTTCTTTTCCAGTCCGGAGATCATCTTCTTGAGGGTGTCTCCTAAGGCCTTCTCTCGGTACTCGTGCCGCTCCAGCTTGTCCTCGGACGATCGGAACATATGGACTAGGGACATTATGGCTTCTCGAATGTCTTCGTGTCTGCAAGCAATTATTGGTAGGTAATGAAATCTTAGTACATAAGCTGCTGAACACCTAATATTATACCTACATAAACCCAAATCCATCATCTAAATATTGTCATTTCATCATCTGTAAGGGCGCATAATTTCTACTTTTTGACACCTGGATTACCTGGAGCATCAAGATTTAGTTTGTATATTAATAAGCAAATACTATCTATAATATATACATAATAATATAATTAATCTCTCGTATAGTATTTCACACATACGTTCGGTAAACATTTTAAACTTCCAGAACTGCTATTGGCGTACTGAATAGAATGTTATAAAAATATGCCTTGAGTGTTAATGTCATTATATACTTATTACAATGAATAATATTACATAAATAACGTTTATTACTAATAATAGATAGGTAATAAGCAGACATGCATAAGTATCCACTTAAGCTTCCAACCAGAAAATAAACAAATAAATAAATAAAAAATGAGTATGGTAGCGACGGCTTTGGATGGTATATGAGCCATCTGATTTTACGACCTTTAGATGGAAAATCATATTAAAACAAATATGTGCATATATAGGAATAATTATTATTTTGTTTGCTGTGCATAAAATTATATTAATAGTACATTAACAGGATAACGTCTACCTACGTCGTGGTTTACTGTGGCATTTATAATGGCATTTAGATTTGAATTTAAAAAATGGGGGTTCAAATTTAAGATGGAATTGAGGGTGGTTTTTGATATCGTTGGATTCCCTTCGTATTTCAACTTTATGTTGGAAAATATTCCTGTGAACTTTATAGTTTCGAAAATATCTAAAGTGCTAATTGTTATTGTGCTAAAGTTATTGGGAAAAAAAATATCGATTTCCATGAAACGCATCGAGACGTTACGGTTTTTGGGCTGTATAAAAAATATCAGTTGACATGTAATGTAACGCATCGAGAGGTTACGTAATGACCCTTCCCTATGTTTTAAACAAACGGCATTTAGTTAGAATTAGAAACGTTCGGAGTTCGGGAGAAAGGTGGCAATACGTAACTACACGTGACAGTAGGTCTGCACGTTCATGTTTACATACGAATTTGATCTCCGTTAAATAAAATATAGAGATCTCATGAAATGTATATATATGCATGCACAATTTATCGGGCCTTTATGATTACGACGATCGAATGACGATTAAGTTTGTTGTCTTGTATGATTTTTTACGTTTTCGATGTCTTATAAATCGATGAACGCCGGTTGCACGTACGAAAAAGTGTCACGTTCCGCGTACAAGCGAGAGCGCGGAGCAAGCGATAGAGAGCCACGATCAGCCTAAGCGTTCGGCTTGTGACGCATTTGTCCCTCTTCTACTTCATTGGCCGATGCGTCCGATGAACACGTTAATTGTTTTGTCAACTGCTTATATAGTGAAGTGAAGATAATGTGCTTTCAATTTTTATCAAAAAAATTGTATCATCTATCGTATCGTCAGTAAACCGACTTTACAGACGACCCATTTTTTTATAACATTGAGATAGCAAACGAGCCTGCGGTCCTAATTGTAAGTGGTCTCTGCCGCCCTACCTACATCTGTAATGAACCCGAGATAGATTCGAAGTTCTTTCTTAGGTCGACGTCAATGAGTTGCTACCTCTGTCGACTAAGTTGGAACGTCTCGGTTAAGTATGTTTCTCTTACCACATCTTTAAACCAGAACACAGCTGCTGCACGGACACTGCTGTTATAAGGCAGAAATAGGCGTGGCGGTGGTGCCTCTCTACTCTAGGACTCTAGGAGTCAAACCGTAAAAGGTTCTACCACCTTCAATTTATTATAGGTAAAACGTTTAAAACGTACTAACAACCAATATGGCTTTACTCAGATAGAAGTCTTGACCATACGAAAAGCAAAGTATTTAAAAACATAAACTAATTTAAGCTGTTTCATTTTCAATTAAAATTATTTTATATCATTAATTACCCACTCAAATGTTGCGGTATTTAATTCTATACACTATGTTTATATATACCTATACGATAAGATATATACGGAATATACCTACTACGAGACGACAAAAGTAGTGTTACGAGTCATTTATAACTCGAGTCCTAGTTAACAGGAATGCTTGGATTATATCGGTCTCTCTATAAACTAGGCATCATATTTAGATATTGAAAGGTTTTTTCATTAGTTTTATATAGCTGTTAAAGCGTGAAGGTGTTTAAATATTCGTAATTATATTTAATTTGTCTTCGCGAATCGGACAATAATTTAAGTGGCTATCCTAAATTATAGGGTAAAGAATAGGCTCAATTCTAATAAAAAAAGTTACAAAAGAGTAATTTTTAACAGCTTTCATACAGAGCCAGTATATTATACGTTCAGCATTTTTGTCTCCTTGCTTAGTTCAACCATTCAATCTGATAATTAATGTTTGAATATATTATAAAGAGGAAGGATTTGATTGTTTGTTTGTTTGAATTTAATAGACTCCGATAATACTGGATTTCATCAATTATTTTTAGATTTCTTACCATTACAATCCTACATTATTATCTCTGATGAACATAGGCGATAGATTATTTTCAAACGTTAGGATCCGTAATAAAACTTCAATAATGTAATGAAGAAAATACCATAAATATCCTTATATCGCGTAGGTACGCTGCAAAAATTATTGACAATAGAACAAAGTGTTGTGGGAACTATAGTTCCATAGAGGACATCTACAAAAAAGTCTGCTATACCATACGTTACCTATTATAGTTATGTCACAATACCTACATTTTGTTGTTAAAAAATAAATATGCAATACTAACGCCGGTACAAACTAGGCCACATTATTCGTGTAAATAAATCACTTGGTTTTCAAACACGCTTCGAATAACCAACCGCATAAACGAACTTTAGTCTAAAAAGTCAGAACTAATGCGCCTTTACAAATTGTGAATTAACTAAATATTCAGACCATAGATTCGTATAAGGTTCTATGGTTTATGTAACATAAGCTTACAAGCTTACTTAAATTGTATTTTGTAGGATTTGTTTGAATGGAATCTAAAGAAATCACATTATTATAAGACAAGAAAAAACAATAAATAAGAAACATTATAAATGAATAATGTATGCGTCAAATAATAGATTAACACCTCCTCACTAATAAAATCCCACGCCAACATAATAGGATCAATGCTCCGAGATTAAAATAAACCATAACAAAATTCTATTTACAGTCAATAAACGGCGGGAAAACGGATGTGTGATCTCGGCCTGACCATTAATATTATGAAGAGATTAAATATTTTATTATATTTTTCCATTTAACGGGGCTTCCGTTTGCGATGGCTTGGATGTTGTGCCTTTATGAAATCTTTATACCTGCCTATACTTATATACCGATTTCAAAGAAAGTTAAAATTATAATTAATAGAAAAGCTTTATCCTCAATAATAAAATTATTTTATATATTATATAACAATGAAAACAATTTTTTTTTTTTTTGTTTTATCGTTCTCTATTCAAACAATTATGAATTGCAATATGGCTAATTATTTAATTTAATTTACTAATTTCAACAATTCTACAGAATAGATATATTTGCCAATAATTTGGTAAATTTGATAGCTCATATTTATGTACCATTTGTAACACGTTCTGCACTCGATAAGTAGATAAATTACTTTTATGACTTTCTTATTATTTTTGAGCCATGTGAGCCAATAGTAAATTAGAAAAAAATCGCGAAAATAGAGCGGAGACGGGCTGGACATCTGGCCTACTTCTAGTAGTGGTTGACAACAGGCAGAGAAAAGAAAATAAATAAAATGTTATGTACTATAAATATCTGCTGCACATAACCTACCAGATATAAATAGAGATACATGATGTAATAAGCTGAAATTGCTTTAATTGATAAGAATGAAATCGGATCTTACCAATGACCAGTGCATTTATACTGTTTTTTTCTCACCGAGTTTACTAATAAAGAAATAAAGTTCTTTAAACCTAAAGCTCAGTGAACTTCCAATATCAAGTGTTTGAAAGCTTTATTTGCAAGTTTTTGTCTTTATATTGGCTAAGTTTACACAAATAATTATACAATACCCGATATACAATATAAAATAGACAGGTATTCTGAGTAATAGTGCATTTTAAAAGAAGAATGTAGACGTGTAATCTTGGTGAAAACCTATAATTATTTATTTTATTTCTATATTTTATTTATTTATTTACACTTTATATATACATGCAATATTCGAACAAATGCGGACTTAATGCTAAGGCATTCTCTGCCAGTCAGTATTAGCAAAACCCGTAAATAAATTTTTCGGTACTTCTTCCACTTCCATACTAAAAATTAAATTATAAAACATTTATCAAATACAGATTCTGTCGAATTAGTAAGGGTTGATATAGTTTAAAAGCTTTATCCATCACATGCGCTCGCAAGCACGAAGCGACAGAGGGTTAATTAAGTTGACGTGGGTGAAGTTTTTTTATAGTAGTTTACGAGACTTTGTTTCTTTGTCGGCTTTTGAAAACCTAGTGACCTACCCCACATAGGGTTCTCGCACACGGGTTAAAATTATTATGGTTCAGAACAAAGTTTTAAAAGATATAAACATTTCAAGATTACGAACAAATGTCCATTGTCTATATGCCGTACCATATGCACTGTCTTTCTCATTGCATATTATTACACTGTTTAATACAATTAGGTCTCACTCTGTCTTTTTTATTTATTTTTATTCATACGAGAGTGGCATGACTGTCATGAAGTTAGGTGAAAAGCCTGCACTTTCGTGAATGAACAAATACTGTGATAGATACATATCTAGTTACTCTTACATTAATCATGTCATAGTCACTTGCGATTATTAAAAGACATACGATACGAGTGATATCACGTATAATTTATTCGTTCGTCAATCTTTGTCGCAAACTACAAATTAATTGATCTTAATATTGACTGACAAATCGGTGTCGACGAATTTGTTCACTAGTACTCGTATAGTTGAATCACGCATAGATATAATCACTTAATTAGGTAGATACATACATTCGTACCACAAAAAATTGAAATGTAGGTACCTGATTTATTATATTTTCAACAACAATTTCCTAATTTATTTTTGAAACGACTTAAATAAGCCTCCTTCTTTTTGTCAATTATTATAAAATTTACCAATTTGGAAAATTCTTGTTTTAGTCGGGACGATATACTTACCATTTGGTCCCATTTAAATTTAAGACAAAATAAATAAATTTTACTTTTATTTTTAATGCACTTTTTTTCAGAACAAATTTATTTGCTATCATTTCTTTCTTAAACTTATATTTAGTTCTACAGTTTACAGGGCAGAGTTTTAGAGTCTCTCGCAATAGGTCTCTTCCCAATTGGGGGAAAACCTGGATCACATTTGACGTTGCTCCTTGGATTAGATTCATACTGAGGTTATTATTTACTACTTATATTATTATTACTATGTACCACATAAACCATAATTGAAAAAGATGGTAGATAGAGTATCTCGCCATTATAGAAGTCGTTTACAAAGGTCTAGGAATCTACCGTTTTTAATACTTACGTCACATCCCGGGCTTGTGTTTGTGAACTCCATAATAAAACGACTGCAACGGATATCCAGCAAAGTCTCTGTGGACAAAGACACATTTTTAGCATAAAGTTTCCGTTCATCATCATCAACCTGGTAACCAATTATGTTAAATAAACAAAAAGAAAGTTTCAGAAAGGTTAAGTCAGTGCATACCATAATTATTTTATAGCCCCCCCCACTTTGTTTAAGAAAAGTCGGTCAAGAACCAAACTTGTCTGACTCTCCATTGAAAATTGGCTAAACTCTTCTAAAGCGTTAGTCATGAATCATGATTTATGTTAAAACTGACCAACTTGAGATTTGTGGTTCGTGATACAACTTTGTCAGTCTCACACACATTCACAGTACACACAGTCCGCGTTTATGATGGTAGCAAACGAGCATGCAGTCCACTTGATGGTAAGTGGTCACTGCCGCCCTAATGGACACCTAATCAAACCTAGACGGGATTGAAGTTCTCTCTTAGATCGACCACAAATGCGTTGCTACCCATGAGGACTAAGTTAACGCCTCGGTTAAGTCACCTGATCACTCATCACGTTATTTTTTTATCTATCCTTTTATCCAAATACGTGATCCGAGTTTGACCTGCGAATTACGGTATTTGAAGTCAAATTTTATAAATAGGCATTAATGATTGGCATGATAAATTGGACTAAGTACCTACATAAATGTACTTAATTCTACAATTGTAAGTGTTGTTAAATGACTAATATTTAATTAATATGACTTTCAAAACTCTTCGGATAGTTTAGCCAATAAATTCTTACATTGAATTGACCTATGTAATCATTGATTAAACATTTGGCCCCTGTTTGTTTGGTGTTTATATGTTTGTGTGTCAATTAATGGATCGACCTACGCAATTTATTCAAGTAGCACTTATATTGATTTAATCTCAGCAGTTTAAAGTTTGACTATTTTAGATTTATACTCTTCAAATTTTGTTATTGAGATAGCAAACGACCACTCAGTTCATGGTATCATCTGATGGTAAGTATCACAGCCTAGTCTTGGGTTGATTATAGGTGTCCATCGCCTATAATCAACCCAAGACGGAATCGAAGTTCTTTCTTAGGTCGACTACAAATGTGTTGCTACCCCTGAGGAGTGGAACTCCTTGTTTAAGTGTGTCTCTTACTACACGCTTCAAATCAGTATACAGCAGTAAGAACCACGATCTTCTGAGTTCTACCACGATCAAATGCCGCTGTACCGATTGATTACCTTAGTTAGTTTCCAGTGTCTATGTTACTGTCTATCTACTTAAAGTAGGTCTCAGATACATAGATGAGACACTATATGATGAGACTCAAATATGTGTCAGAACGGTTGCGTTCCACATTTCTGCGACTCAGGTTACGCGGGCACTGCAGCTGAAGCCGAATTTGCAAACGCCGCAAATATTTTAGGCATGCAGTTCTAGGGGAGCGTTTATATCTGCCAACAATCGCAGCTCCCCGGCTGAGACAAAACGTACTGTAACGTTACCGAAATTGATAGGGATAAGAAAATACTTAGAAACTAATTTGTATACATGTATGTACCTATACAATATAAGATACACCTTAGGATTCAACAGGATTGAATTTTCTTTTGACGATCAGGCAAGCAGGTCTATTTTTTTTACACTATTTTTAAATTTCCAATTATTTCCTCAAGCTCTCATTCATAAACTGAACTATCTTCTTAATAAAATGTATAGTATAATTCTGCAATTAATACCATTTATACTAATTAACATAAAATTAAAGGATTGAATACTTACA